>JABSMR010008283.1:0-11927 GCA_018902295.1 Dusona sp. PSUC_FEM 10030013 | reverse complement strand
CAGTTTTTTTCGAAATTACATTTTTCGAACGCGCGTTCAAAAATTGCTTCATTTTTTCAGTTCCAATAACATTTTTTCCTAAGAAACACATGAAATTCACACTTAATGGTCGAAGCCCTTAAAGCCAAATGTCATGCTGACTGAGCCGCCTCGAGTGCGAGGGCGATAGCTGGAGATTTCAAAAATGGAAATTTTTCATACTCAAAAAGTTTTAGCCCATTTCAGCCATTTTTTTTGCGTGTGTTTACACTTTTTTTATTCCGATCGGTCAAACGGTGTCGAAAATGTTGACTTTCGAAAATTCATAGCGGGTGTTTCGCCCGACCCATACCTTTAAATCTCCTTTCACGACGCACGAAGTTTTATTCGGCGTAACATCAACCGAGGAATTTATTTTAGGCATGTACCTGACCAATATACTTCACATCGAGGAGGGCAACAAGGACTATTTGTTGGATAGTCCAGAGCTCATAAACTTTAGCAAACGCCGAAAAGTTGCTGAAATAATTGGAGAAATTCAACAGTACCAGAATCAGCCTTACTGCTTATCGGTCGAGACGAGGATAAGGCATTTTATTGAAAATTTGTCACCGTTCGATCCTAACATGACCGATACGGAAATTGGAAATTATCTTTTTCACAAAAGTCTGGAAGTTGAGCCGAGAGGCTGCAGGCAATTACCACGAGTGGTAACTATCTCATATTTTGTTTATAACGAGCTCAGCTCCATCCTTAAAGGTTGGCATCACCCACCTGATTCCACAGGGGTCTCTGTGACCCAAAGTTTTTCTTTCGTCGATACTTTTTAATGTACTTTTCGACCGTAAATTGACCGTTTACTCTCTCTCATCGTAGCCGCGACGATGGCCGGACCTGAACCTTAAATCCCCGGGTATAAAAGCCCGCAGTTTGAGCGGAAAATTACCAGCTCCTTTGCAAGCTGTAGCTTCGAGTGTCCGACTACACGATCCAGCTCCCGAGGGTCCACCACCGCCCGAATTGCCAGAAACTCCCCCGCACACGTCGCACAAAGGCGATCATAGCGTCTTTGCTCCTGTTCTTTTAGGAGGTTCGTAAACAACGACGTTATAACAGGCTGTCTTTAGATTAAGTGATTAATACCGTACATTTAAGTTTTAGATCGAATTTATAATCGAAAAGCCTACTTAGCATTGAATATTTCCGTTGTCGATTATTACGGCGAAACGGTTGGAAATTAAGTAAAAATGCATAGGATCAATGTTGTAGAGCATGAAATTTCCTACAAAAAAGTTCTTGACGGCAGTTTTCTATCTTCAATAGTGTGGGTCTGAGATCGATTCGAAAAATAATTTCGTTTTCGAGGGTCGTGAGTTAATCCAACGTTTTCAAGGTGTCCTTTCCATGCGCTCTCCGAACTAAACTACTCAAAAAATGCCGTCAGGAACTTTTTTGTAGGAAATTGAATGCTCTACAATAATGGTCCTATGCAATACCTCCGATATTCTAGTATTTTTCAACAAAAACATATATTAAGAAAAAATGGTTTGATCGAAGTGTCAAAATAAAGATTCTTTTCCCCGCAGGAACAGGCCCGCCACCAGGTTCTCCGGGCCCGCTGAGTATGTCAGGACTATCGCTGGGGTCGCCCAGTAGCAGTCCGCAACTCGGTTCACCCGGTCACATGCCAGCCCCGCACCATCAACCCCAAACGATAACACATTTTGGATTTAATTCCGGTACCATCGGAGTGATGGGAGCCCTCACGGGTTTACCGTCATCCAGTGGCAGTCCTGGTGCACCATTGCCACTGCCGCCTTCGCCCAGTCACGTGCCTCCGAATCAACCTCCGCCACCGCTGCCGCCCCGGTCTCACAGAAGGCGCGAAAGTTCCATTAGCGAGTCACCCCAACAAGTTAGTCAACGAAACTTTTTCTTTAATTTAGAACTTGCTGTTTTTATCCTTCAAAAAATCACGAAATAAACACCACTTGCCATTTTTCTGTTAAACTTAAAATCAACAATCTCAATAGATCGTGACACCGACACAAAAACAAGCCCAACAAAATAATCGACAAAACTCTACGATAAACAGATTCCAAGCACAGTATTTCCTCACAAGAAAAAAAAACCATTATGAAATAGAATACTTTGTACAGAAACCCATTGAAATTTTTATCAAAGGATTTAAGAGGCTTCGTCACACAGTCACGAAACCTTCCGGAACTTTGAGTATTTCGACAATTTAACAGTTAAGATTTTTTTAAATACATCCATATCCCTAAACGTCTCTGATATATTCTGATTCCTCATGATTTAAAGAACGTTACTCCAGTTTTCGGTTAACGTCTGTTGCGCGAGGGTAAAAATATCACTTGAGACACGCTTTTTGAGGGTAACTTTTGCTTAAGACCCGTGTTGAAAATGCTAACTTAAACCATTTTGATCTTTCTTATGTAGTCGATGAACTTATCCGAAATTTTGTGTGTCAATCATGACAGAGCCTCCTTAATATGGCTATCGCATTTTAGTTTTCCTTGTACACATGAAATATCGTAGCAAAAAAGTTAGACTGATTTCTGGATTTTTTTAGTTCTGCGAAAAAGATTTTTACGAATAAATTTTAAATTGAACAATAAAAGTAATTTAACACGATATACATAAAAAAAATAAGACTATAAATCAATTATACTGATATGCATTGAACCCTCGTCAGCTAACGATTTTTTGAGCAACCGTTAAAGATGGCTCGTTCGTGTCTTTCGCTTATTTCACAATTTTAAAACTTTTGAAAAATTTGCAAAAATTTATGGGCCTTCTTTGAACCCTTAACTAAATGATAATAATTTAGCTAACCCGAAAAAAAATGTTTAATAACAATTTCATGCAAAATATGGAAACGTGCAGGCATTTTTCACGACTATTTTTGAAAAATCATATCTCCTATGATGTTTTAAATAAATTGAAAAATCCAACGATATTTTTTCATTGAAAGACAACCTTTTAGAAAAAAAATATCAGAAATTTCGAGAGTTAAAATTGGACTCTTATTTTTCATCGTGAAAAAGGCCTATTTCCTGACCTCCGTGTATGTGTTTAAACGTTATCTTGCTCCTCGTGTAAATAAGAAATTCTAGGGATAAAAAGTTTCTTGAAACACAACCTGAATGTTTTTTTTTTGTTCAATCGATCCAAAATTATTATTTGATAAGTAGATCCGAGTAGGATTGTAAGAAAACGTGGTTATTTTTAACTTCAGGCTCGACAAGCACCGAACGCTCCAATTCTTCCGCCTCGCGAAGGAACTTCTCCTCCGCCGTTACCACCGAGAAGGGACGTACCGGTGACCCTTCCGCCGCGGCTTCCAGCCACTTTGAATCCCAGCAATTCGGCATTGTTGGCACGCCGAAATTCTAATCTCGAGAGTTCTGGCTCGAACGCGACGCATCCACGTAGATATATGTCTTTCAATGGCCCAAGTCCTACGAAACTTCCACCGAGTCAACCAAACGGTAAGTTCAAAGATTCATTATCAGCCATAAATACACATTTAAGGGGTTACGTACGGCCGTAATGTAAAACAAATATCGATTTCTTTATATCACTTATTGTTCTGCACACCTTCGAGAACAGAATAATATATTCTAATTAGTGACAACGTTACAACGATAAATTTGACGTGCTTTTATCCAACCCATTTTTGCCGTAATTGCCTGCACGATAACTCGATGAGTTTTGAATATTTTTTATCGCTTTTTTGTGATAATTTCAAAACATAGCTTTCGCTGTAGTCGATCGAGCTATTTTTTAAATATTTTCTTTATAAAAAATTAAAGAGTATAATTTTAAACAAAATTTCAGCCCTCGTTACGATATCTACATTTGTTGGAACCTGAAATATATTTTTATCAAAAGTTCGTCACCAACTTCGAGACGAAAAAAGAACTTTGATATAACTTGAGTTTTATTTTTCTTTGTATCCAGGCTCGGTGACACCAAGACTACCGCCAAAACCGCAACCGGGAAGACCAACAACGACCATGTTTAATTTCAATGCTCCACCCGGTCCCAGCTAAGCCTCCATTATCCTTCTCCCTCACCTTTAAATAAGAACCTTCCTTCCCAATCGTACGAAAAAGAGAAAAAGAAAAAATGAGCGCAATGAGATCGATGGCGTAGTTCATTCGCCCAAAATCCAGCCGAATTGACCTCGACGGCAAATTGTGAGTAACTCGTTTTTCCAAACCGGAGATAAACATGTAAATACATATTTCCAAGAACAATTTCCCCGGAGCGTGAAACATTGTATCTTTTAGCGTAAGAAAAGGAAAACTTGCGGAAAAATTCGTACTTTTCGACGTCGAAGTTCCGCTCCAAAGTGTACATATGCGTGTGTGCGACGACGAAAAGTTTGAAACATTCGATAACCGAGATACGACCGAGGAATTAATAGACAAGGGAACGTTCGGAAAATAAAAAGCTTATCATCGTCACATTCCCCCCTAAGAAAACTCCGCCAGTTTGATCACGTCCCGTGCGGATTCAGGCTCGCGGTTATATATTTTGTTTTTCATTCAAAATAATGGGAGACGAAAACAAATGATTGATTTTGTTTTTCCGCAACGATGCCGACTGTTGTTGAATTGTATAATATATTTTTTTAGATATTTTTCGAATAACCAGTAGAATTCGAAGCACGATAGGTTTAAGTAGGTAAACAAGATCGTTCCGGAAACAACAGCTGTGAATTATTATTTCAAAACCCTAAAACCGAACGTTGAAAATTAAACAAGTTGAAGGAAAATCAACTTTTCTAAATTCCTTCGATCAAAAATTCGACAAAATATAAAAAACTGCTCATTTTTCATCGCGCTAATTAATTACTTTTTATCACACAGTTTTCCCAAAATGTATACATTCATTAGACCTGTTGCAATCTAAATCGTGCCCAAACGAATAAGAACAACTCTAAAAAGGTTTTAATAAATATATGCGCACAGAACGAATTATAAAACGTGACTGTACGATCGCAATAGTAAGCTGCGTCATGAGTGTTTGACGTTGATGACCTCATTGTGTGAATCATAAACGTACTATAAAAAAAAAACATACATTTTCAAAGCACGTTCTATGGTTCGAGCGACGTAGTTACAAAATTTGAATTTTTATTTTATTTTCCACTAAATCAATTGTTCTAACCTCTTTAGGGACGAATTTTTATTATAAATTTCTTGCAAATATCAGGAAGAGATCGAATTTTACTTCATGAGATAAAATTTTTATAAATACGAATGTGAATTATTTTGTAAATCGTATTCTGACTCGTCCTTTGAACTCGTCTGCCAAAATTCATAAGAGTTCAGTTTTCTGGACCTAAAATTTGTGCTTTTCATTATTTCGCCAGTAGGTTCCGAAAAAGGTAATTTGGTTGACGCTTGTAAGTTGTCTCGTCTTCTTGCATCTGGTGTTGCCATTTTTATTTCTTGACCGTGCTATTCCCGAGTAGAAAAAAATCAGATCCTTTGGAACAGGCTCGTTCAACGGGACCCATAACTCGGTCCATTTTACCGCACCCATGACCTTCTTTTTTTAGCATCTTTCGATTGTCTCCGACTAATGTTTCCATTGTGACAAACTTAACAATTGATTTCTTTATCGCTGGTGATCGTTCGGTTTATTAAAATTCACTATTCATCAATAAGCTCAACCTCTTCAGAGAATGGATGCACGTGTGGACGCTATTTTTCTGTCCCTACGGCGAGAGAACAATAGCGATCCGCCCCCCGTAAGACAAGATCGAAAATACTTTCTGTTATCCACCTTTGAAAATTTAAGAGTAAGAAAAACACAAAGTACACGTTTAAGGGGGCAGATACACCTCGAAGGCCATGTTTTCTTTTTTTTTTAAACATTCGAGCAATTGGATGAAAGTTTTTTAAAGTTAAAATCAATAAATTTTGAAAATCGTTTGAATTTTTTTGTATAGAAAGAAAATGGTATTCGTAATATCGTAGTGGATTTAAAAATGATCGATTTTTGACAAAACGGCGAATTTTTTATCAAAAAAAAGTATAGATTTTCGAGGGAAAATTGATTCGTTTTTTTGTCAGAAACAAAAAACCAAGAGTCGTTAAAAAATCTTATGATATTACACGACCGATAATTGAGTATGCGATTACGATCGAGTGGTTCTCGAAATATTTCTGGTATCAGTTTTGTGAATGAAAAAAATTGGGAATAATTGTGAAACGAATGTTTCCATCTACGAAAAACTTTCACCCAATTACTGCAATAGTTTGAAAAAAAAATGTTTAAATCACTCTTGTTTGCTCCCTTGAGGGAGCGACCTAACAAACAGGCCTGAATGTCCATATGTACATTTCTTCAAATGTCGCGACTACAAATCTCCACGAATACCAATCAACTGACTTTCACTTCATAATATTTCGCTGTCCTCCACGATCCACGTGTGTGAGCCGCGTACCGATAATAATAGTGATAACATTAGTCTTCGTGCATAACAATATCGAAGTCCATTTGTCCCATGCGACATGTTGGATTTATAAGAAAGAGACGTCCATCGAAACCGGCCGCAGACAGATTTACAAGTCTCATTGACACGTTGACATTTTGAAGGTATTTTATTCCGCGAACAACGACGAATCCATCAATTAATTAGATTGCTACCCCGTAAGAAAAGGCAACGAAAAATACTCGCAGAAAAACGAAAACGTCCATGAATCAATAATGTCCCTTAATTAATAGGATTTTCGAAACGATCATACAAGTTTCGATTTGCCAGAATCAGGAAGTATCGTCGATACGCATGAAAAAAAGAAGAAAAAAATAACAAAAAGCTGACAATTTCGCATTACAAATAGTAACTTTTTTGGAATGGACTACCTTCGATCTCTCACGTTTCCGGTTGGGTCTCAACCCATTTGTTCTTTATTTTCTGTTTTTTTTTCTTACTTCAAGATTTTTCCTTCTCTCCCAACTCCCAACACAACTGTGATACATTTTGAATGTGGGTATGTATGATGAATAAGAAAAAAAAGTTTCTCGGTTTTAAACAATCGATGATAAACGATTACGCGATCGTGATAAAAAGATGAAATTTGGTGGTGATGATGAATATAATAATGATCATGATGATGCTATTATGGTTATGAAAATTAGGATTATTACCCGACGTTGGCGATTATTATGATAAATGATAAGATCAATGTTGATAACGACGCGCTGATGACATATGACCTTGACGAAAACGATTATCATTTATTACAATGATTATAACCATGATGTTTAATATTTACACATGCGAAAATTATTCACTCTGTGACGAACGAATTGCAGTGAAATACGACTATTATGATTATACATATATTATAAATGGAATAAATAGAGAAGGGACGAATGAATTTATGTACATCATGTATATTATTATAAATATATTCTATCGAATTAGTTATTGTAATAACGTCGTTACCAAAATGGTTACGGCGAGGTGGAATATTGAAAAATTATGTAAAATAAAGAGTATATTGTGTAGTATTGAACTTCAATTTATTCGAACCACCGAAACCTGATAGAATTTGACAGATAAAAAAACGATAATATATTTTTGTGAAACAGTAACATTTTTTTGTAGTTCGAATCAAACAACCAACAAAATAAACCTATTTTTTATTTTTTCATAAATTGTTAGAAAAGCACCTCAAACATATGACCTGAAAGTCGCGGGTCAGTTGCATGTTATACTATTGCTTAATAAAAACAAGATTTAGAAAAACATTTGGAACTGTTTTAAGGTGGAGCCGTGATTCGAAGCCGGAGCTTGGACGATTTTCTGCTTGCGGATCGAACGTGCCGGCGCGCCTGACCTTAAGGCGTTTTCGGACTTGAGTTTCTTTGAAAATAATTTCTAAAAATCATCCGAAATATGGCGTTCCAAAGCAGAATCTTTGCATATTAATTCGCATAGGAGGGCTTACAAATTTTGCACAAAATCGAACAATTTTTCAATCATAAATTTATTTCAATTTCACTTGTCACATATTTATCGAGTTAATTCAAGAATACTCGTGAACAATAAATTTAACAATCTCGTACAGTGCGACATACCGCTAGGGGTGTTGAAAAAAAATGAAAATCGGCACATCGGCAAAAAGCCATTATGATTATTGCGGTACAAGACATTTTTGTGGGAAACGATTAATGGCCTTTATTTAACAAAATAAATAAATATAATTTCCTATCATTTCGTTGAAACTAACATTAACGTTTTTTCAATCAATTTTACAGTCGGATATCTGTTATCACTGTTTTCAAATACGCCAAAGAACGTTTTGAAAAGAATGAACAACTTCTCGATTCACAGAAATTCACTTAATCCAAGGAATCAGCTTTTCTCTTACAGAAGATGAACAAAAAATAAGTTCTTTCTTTTTAACACACTAATTTAAACATTTGGTCGTTGTATACATATTTACAAGTACATTAATATTTAATTATACAGAAAAATGATCAGTCGTAATTCTCACCTAGCGATTAATAACATTCGCGTGCATTTCATCAAACGAGAGTCTCTAACAATAATTAAATTTTGAAAATAATAAACAATCGTATTTTAGACTCCGGAGGTTTTTGCTTTTTCCTACCTCCTAAAAACCGATCAATGACTCAAACTTTTTTGCTCAAACTCTGGCATGGAATTTTCCTGACCGGTGGGCAGATTTTATTTACACGTTTGACCCTATTCGAAAATTTGTTGTTTTATATATCGCGTTTGAATGAAACAAAACGAAAAATTTGTTCAGTACAAAAATGCGTTGAATATTCAAGGAAAAAAATTGATTCATCAAGTTTTATATTGAATTTTCTTGTCTGTAAATAACATTTGAACATTTTTTCGAATAACTCATGATAACCACACACGGAAGTTACCTTTTTGTATAACTTGCAACACATTTAGAAAAAATGTTGAAAAAAGCCTTCAAAGGACACACGCAATTCGAGAATCACGCAACAAATTCGGGAGGCTGACGGTCAAAGCCCGATATTATTTCAATGTTTTGCAAACGTATTGCCGAAAGTTGGCTTTATCAAACTTTTTTTTAATTATATACATCGATAATTATACGGCGGGGAGCTTATCATTGGATGATAGGATTTCGCCAATATCGAACATTCTTCGTCGTTATACACAAAAAATCTTTTTCCTTCAATTACTTGAAAAACTCACAGTCGGGTGAACGAGTCCCACATTCGTAACGGTGAACAAATGTCAGTAATTACATATATACAGTATTCGTTAAATTAGCGTTCAAAAAAAAAAAAGCTTTCGTCTTCCAAAAAAAAAAAAAAAACAAGTATTTCTCATTGTTCGAATGCAACGAAAGTTTTTTTTTTATTATTTACGTCTCCAATTTCCAGTATTTATTTTTTTAAATGATAAAAGTCAGGCTTTGGGACTCTAAAATATTTCCATAGCCTAGATCAGCATCAACATTTTGGGCGATAAAGAAAAAAATCTTTGCATTCGAACGATGGAAATTTTCACGTTATAAATATGTCTGCAAAAATTTCTTAACGATATAAAAACGTACAAGATTTTAACACAGTTTTTTGCAGAGCTGTTGAATTTACAGGACTTTACAAACGATGCTAATCTTTATTGGAATTTCTATGACCAGGAGCTCCTTTCATCAAATTTTTCTTAAATTGGAATAATCTGGTTTTATTTTGAACTTTTGAAAAATCAATAATTAACGTTATTACGTAACTTCCCAAACTGTAGACGTCGCCTCGCTTTCACGATTCAGTCTCGATCCAATGTCCACGTGAGCATCTAAACCGTCACTCAACTTGCTAAACCTTCTTGCCCAACTGCCTCTTCTACCAGCTCCTCTCCCAATGTGTCCAGCTTCTCTTAACACCGAGATCAAATCTTCCTCGTCCTCACGACCCTTTATCCCTTTCTCGTACTTCGCCTCCTGCGCCAACAATCTTTCTCGTTGAAGCTGCGTCCCCACTGATCCTGGTGTTGCCGGAATCGCATAGCTCATTATTCCAGTCAGTGCGAAAACCTTTGAATATTCAGAGAATTTTACGTAACATCGCAAAAATACTTAAAATCGATATCAAAAAAATTGTTTTTTTTTTTCGCTTCAACAACACAATAAAAATATGTCAAAAATGGACCGACAGCGATTGATACGCGGTCGGTGCATAGCTTTTGCTATTTCCCAGACTAAGAGTAAGCAGCTACGGACGACGTCAGTACTTGGATGGGTGGTCGCTTGGCAACGCACCAGATCGCGCAAGTTTTTCCGGGTTTCTGTTCGCACCTCGAACCAAAAGTCAGTAAAAATATTGCCGACTGTACCGGCGCGGGCCTTTTACCGTTTTCCTGGGCTTTCGTGCACATGCGATTCGGTAGCATTGGAATTTCATTATGAAAAAGTGGTAAAGAGAGCGGTTCGACCACAAAGTGATGGCATGGGATCGTAAAAATTCTAATCCCGAAACGAAAGATCGTTTTAAAGGATGAAACGAAGAACGATTTAGCACGTCAACGCATACATTTTTCTTTGCGTACTATTTACTCGAAAATTTGCATTCATAAGTTTTTGGAATTGTTGATTATGAATCTCAACTAGAAATTCGAAAATAACCGAGAGTTTTCAGTCAATGCTCTTGTTAGTTCGGATTTAGTACAGAATCGATTGAATTTTAATTTTTTTTTAACAAAAACCGTAGATCGAAAAATTTGGAAAAATTCTCAACGATTCTTTGGAGTCTATCAAGGTTGTGAAAAAATTGCTATGGCGATTTTCATTTTAGATTGATAGAAAATTCATATTTTCATGAAAAAGTAAAAATTTGGATAATTTGTTTATGTAAGAGCCGAAAAAACATCTTGTGTTGGACACATTTTATCAAAATTCTTCTTTATTTTTCGTCAAACGAATGATATGCGAATCAACAATAAAAAAAATGGCAATCTTTAACGACATTCACCCTCTCGTATCCCAACGTGCACTGATTCTCGCTGCTCTCTCTCTCTCTCTCTCTCTCTCTCTCTCTCTCCAGACGAACACACCGCTCTTTCGCTCTTCTTTTATTTCTTACATTCATATGTGGTATTTTTGTAATTAACAAATAATATTTTAATGATCAAAAAACTGGAAAGAAAAAAGATGGGACATCGTATGTCTGACCGTATCTCAAAGGGTTAACTTACCACGTGCTCGAAAACGACGACGAATGCGAGGCGAGCTGCAAAGACGTGCCAATACTGAGGACTCAGTCCATAAGGTTCCTCGTGCTGCGGGCCGTTCCTGTAACCACGATACTGACAAGTCGCAGGGCGAATTTCGTCCACATCGCTCTGCATGTCTGGACGAAAATCCGAAGTGTTGAACTCCGACAGAGAACTGTCGATATAACCGACTAGATCATTCGTAGGAGAATAAACGAATGCATAAACGCTTCGTGGTATAAAATCGGACGTATAAGCAATGACGAATGCCTAAAAATAATCATTTTTATTCAGTAAACAAATATGGAAATCGTATTTGTATTTTTTCATATCTCGAAGAAACTTGATGATTTATTAAACGAAATGTTGAAATAATTTAACTGAACGTTAACTCACGTTGGACACGACAGCTGCATAAGTGACCCCTTTAAGAATCCCATACCACGCCCCAATATCCTCCACCCTTTCAGCCAAAGGTCTTCTTGCTTCTTTCACCATTTTGTAAGCATCTAATCTTATTTCTCCGATATTATTGAGCAATGCGAAAAAAGGAGCCAATGGAAAAGCAGCCACGAAAAGAGTGACGAAACCGTATTGAATAACTGTGGCGAGTAAACAGAAAAATTTGTTAATTTTCCAATTAAAAATTATTTACTAAATTTTACAGTAATAAAACTTAATTAAT
>JABSMR010008172.1:0-11927 GCA_018902295.1 Dusona sp. PSUC_FEM 10030013 | reverse complement strand
ACTATGGCCTCATAGTTGTCTGGTACCATGTCGACTCCTTGAGGCTTTTTATCAAAAACATAGTAATTTTTTACAGAAATTAGGACAAAAATTTCAATGTTTTCGTTATTTTCAATGAAATATCAACGAAAAATTACTATATTTTTGCGGTAAAAACCCTCAGAGGCTCGACATGGTACCAGGGTACTATGATGCCATAATCATTTTTGATATTATTTTCTCTCCGTGTACTTATAAATTGGTGGAACGCTCGAAACATCCCTGATAATACACATGTTATACTTTTACTGTTATATACACTTGTGTTTGATTCAACGTGAAATTGAAGTTGTCTGAGATAGTCAGACAACTTCAATTATAGTTTTCCGGTCGACAAATTTCAAGCAAGTTTACTCAAATTTTAACTACTGTCCATTTTGCACATACGCAACGAAAATTCCAGATTATCGCTTGTCAAAGAAATACCAGCGACCCCTCCGTACCTGTGAAAACCTTTTGAAATTCGAAGAAACAAGAGGATTTTAAAATTGCAAATCGTGAATTTAAAACTGAACATGTTCTTTCAATTTCGGATTTATATCGTTAACACGAATAAGCATAGGCGCAGAATTTAATTTCCTCGGAGCTTGCAACATTTCAATGAAAGTATTTCATGCCATATTTTGTTCCCGGATTCCTTGAATCCACATTTAATACAAAATATTATAAAACCGTGCAATTTCGCAATAGAGCTTAATGCACGATACGAAGCACTAAAAATCGTACATACAAAGTCAACAATCCTGCCTCGAAAAATATGAATATGAATATATATAGATCGCAAAAGCAGGGGAAATTATTGTAAGCTTGTGAATAAATTCATAAACGAATTACGTCAAAAATATTCGAGTTTCTGGCATTTTCTTTTGTTGTTGAAAATTGTCGTTAAATTTCAACGTTTGACGTAGACTATGAAAGCTTTTCGGTTTAGCGTTTTAACAAATTAGCCGGATTCTGGTTTCAAAGGTAAACGAACGTTGGGATAAATAGAGCGAGAGAGAAAGGAAGCAAGTGTGTGTACGAGAGGACTGACGTTGCTTTCGGGTAATTAGCACATGGCAAGATAAAGCTTTGTTCTAGCTTCTTCTTGCTTAATTCCAACTCTGCAAATTAAACATTTTCATTTAATTAGCTCTCGTCAAATAGTTGTAACACTGCAGGCATTCTTATTCATGCTTCTATACATTGCAGTATGGGTTTGCGTCAAATTCAAAATGTTTTTACTTGCTGGAGTTCTGACGAATTCACGTATATAGTTGTTTTATTGAAAGCCTTGAATTACGTTTTCCCGGATCTACTTTAGCTCATGAAATCGGCCAAGTTAAGTTAGCTGATTCGTTGAACGGTAATGAAGTGTTATAACACGATAGCAAGTTTATTCAAGGAGGAGCGAGAGAGGAAGTTCGAGACAAGCAAAGACCAGTTAACACGATTTGTCTGACCCATCCTCGACCATTACCACTAGTTACCAATTCGGATTTTCGGACTTCACCACTATGCGTTTACAATTCCTTCTACGGACTGTTTTGATACAGCCACTTGTACAAACTCATATAACAAATCTTATTGCATAAAACCGTGACAAATTATAACAAGAATTGTACGATCGAAGAGAGATCATATTCTTGGAAAATTACTACTGAACAGAATTTCAATTTCGCTAAAAACAAACCATACTAGGCTAGTTGGCCAACGGGGCAAGTTGACTAATAAACAATAACATCGAAACCACGGAATGTAAACATATGCTCGGTTGATATTATGTTCATTGTAACCGCTCACTCATTCATGTGTCTCAACGCGTCGAAGCGACACGTCGTTCAGGAACAGTGAAGAATTTTCGTAAATCCAGATACCAAAGCAAATTTTTACGTCAATCTTATCTATCTCCTGCTGCCTCGAATGTTTTTCCAATTATTATAATAGTCCTCTACACGAAAGTTCATATATTGAACTATCATTATGCATAGTATTTTTTCTCAATTCTCGCTACAATTTGCTGGTAGAACGTTTTGTTGCTAAAAAAACAGTGTGGGGTAAGTAGGCCAACATTGATATGGAGTTGGTTGACACATGAGTCGACGTACCCCCTACTTGTACTCTTCTTTTGTAGTTCATTTGCAATCAGAAAAATACATTTTCATACAATGAAAATTTTTTCCATCTCACGAATTTGTTCAACTGCGTTAGTAAACTTTTTGCTAATCTAAAAATTATTGTTTTTTGATAGCAAAATGAGGACCTATAAAAGAAAAACTAACAGAGGAAAAATAGGAAAAGAAGAAATAGAATGAGCATGCTCTAAATGGGCCCACTCAAGGTGTGCCAGTAAAAAGATGACATACTATGTGTGTAGAAACTGCAATTCTGTTTGGGATCACGAGGATGAGGATTAAATATTCCTTTTTCCCACACTTATGGACAAAAATTATCTTTACTTTCACTTATGACAACATTTTGTATTCATTGTTCGAATCATCAAATAGATAATATTGATAACTATTCGTTTTTTACTGATTTTACTAATACGTAGTTGATTATCAGGTAAAAATAGTACCATAGTCAACTTGCCCCAATGCTTGTGTTAACTTGCCCCGACCCTGAGGTCGGTTGACACAAAAACGGTTCGTCAAGAAAACGATTCAATAACTCACTTTGTTTTACATAAAAAAAAATTCAAATTATTATCTGAGATAGTGAAATATTGCTTCTATTCGAAACAATCATTTGGTTTTTGAAATCGTCTTTAGTTCCTCGTTTACAAGCAATAGTTTAAAAAGTTGGCCAACCAGCCCCGGTCTCCCCTACCATACAAAATGAAACGTTTAATTAAAGTTCGAAGAAAGTACTTTCACTTCTTAAAAATACCTCAATTTTCGTCCAATCTTTGTGAACCAATGTTTCATTCGAAAAATCATTTTAACGTTTCGATTTCGAAACGTTTAAAGACAACGTAAGTCGGTCGATTGCTCGTCAAGCGATTTCTACGGACAGTTCGACAACCTTGAGGTCAAGATCATTGGAGTAATCGTTTTTGTAAGGTTCTTAGACCAAGAATGATCTACAAAAAATTCTACGCCAACGTCGCACAAAAAAAGATTATACTCATTTTCTCCGTAGGCAATATTTTTAATATAACCATTAACGATCAGTTTGATATTTGGGACAAACGTAGTTTGTCTATGCGGACTAAAAAATTGGTCCATAAAAAAGCTGCATTGCATTTACTTCGCTATTGATATTTTTTATTGATTTGAAACTCCATTAAAATCTGATCCGTCACTTTTTTGCATTATGGATTAATTTTTATTCGTTCCTTAGTTGAATGTGCCAAAATTTGAAGCAACTTCCACCAATGATTTCGATATTGAAAAACCTGCATTGTGAGTTAATTAATCATTAATCATTTTATTGATAGGAGATATTTATTTGACCAATGTGTTGGTGGTATTGTTATACGTTATCAAAAAATGAATAAAATCGAGCATGAAATTCGTAGAATTGATTGTGTCGATAAATATTTTGAATGACGAGAACTAGCTGTAACGGCGGTGCAGTGGTTGGAGTTTTGGTAGGAATGAAGGAAGAAAGCTAATGATCGGAGAGCGAGTGGAGAGGGAAGGGACAAATGACGACGAACAAAACCCAGAGTCCTCGAAGCGGGTTCTCATATAAAAGCTCGAGTCTCGTCAACGGGAGGAGGTACTCTCGAGTGGCAATCGCTTAGCATTTCAACCCAATGATAGAGTCACAACGTCGAAAGTCAGCGATCACGCGGATTTAAAGTGAAAATAAAATTTATATTGAAATAACAAAAATAAATGAACTAATGAAAACGCATTGAAAATAATCAATTAATCGTTCGATCCAACGAAGATATAACGGACGCGCATTTTCCACGTAACGCGAGGTCGATTATTAGTGAGATACCCCGACTAAAGCGTAGACGATTTGCACATCTGTGAATGAAGTGTTATTAGTGCTTATACCCTTTACCTATTGTGAATAACATGTCATGTGTCGTGACAGCATTATAATTGGAAATTGCTGAAAGCGAGGAAAAAACAGAAAGCGTTATTGAACTTTACTGACCACAAGCCGCGAGATCGGAGAGTGTAGTGATTTATCGAATACACCAGTCATTCGATCGCTATCCTCGTAAATCTTGGGAATATTTTTAAAAAGACACGAGAATATTAACTGAACAGAAAAAAAATTACGCAAGGTGAGAGTTAATGATAAATTATTATTCTTCGAGATATATCTTTAATATGATTTATTTAATGCGAAAAAACACGAGCTTAAAAGTTTCTTATTAAAACAATTTCAAGAGTAATTAAATTTTTTTATATTTACGTTATTTTTGAGACTAGCATTTTTTTTCTACCACTTATTCGGGCTTTTGAGACATTTTTCTGTTTGTTCTCCGCATACCAACACGTAATGATCTCAGACATGAGATTTTTGTTTGAGCTCTGATGAAAGACCAAATATATATCGACCAAATATGAGCGGATAATAAGTTGGATTTAATAACAAATGGCAGGAAATGTTGTCAGAGCGTGACTGTTACTCTCACTCGATGTAAGATTAACGTCCACCACTTGGGAGCAACTTTCATATTGGTCAAGCGTTAATACACCGATTAGTTGAGTTTTCTAAAATCATGGCCGAAGTGAGCCGATTTTATATGATATTTTTCTCATCTCTGAGAGAGATTAAGAAAATGATAAATGTACTTATTTGTGTTTCAAATAATTTACGATAAACATTAATTACAGGGAATAAAGTTATTTACAGTGTCACAGAGATCAGAAAGATTTGTGAGACACGGAGATGGTAAAATAGGTACTTAAGTTTAACGACCCAGCTACGTCATCAGAAAACTGTTTTTTTTTTTATCGAGTAAACGATCGTGAAAAACACCTTTGAGCCAGCAGACTTTATACTTTTCCAACACCTTTTCTCACCGCATATTCAAATGTTTCATTGCTAAGTACGATGACTAACTGACGCTTACAAGCTATTGCACACATGAGCATATACGATTTTCCCCACGACTCACGTCACGTTCCCTGCAACACATCTCTCCAAACACAAGTCTGCGAAAAGATTGACGATCACACGTGTGAATTAGTTGAAAGAAGTTCATTGTACTTATTCTCTACCGTCTCGTTTTTCTTTTTTTTTATTTGTTGATGCTACATTTGTTACGATATATTCACGAGGGATTTTTTATATGATTTCTCCGACGCAAGAAAGGCCCAAAAAAAAATTGTACCTTGTAAACATCAAAAATCAAGACGTAAAACGTTCGTAGCCTTCGAGTTCAAAATTAACATAAGACCCTGAAAACCGTGAATAATTTCACGAAGATCCGGTCAAGTGCTCAATACCGGTTTTTGCTCGATCTACTTGAAATCCGGGAGATACGCGTTTTACCAATATACCGTCTAAGACTAACATATCGAGGGACTATTATGGAAATCATAATGCACGAACATTTTTTTACTCTTCGCAGATGGGTTCGCTGCAGCAGCAATCGGTTCTCAGAGGCGAGAGAATCGCCTGGAGCAACCAAGAAGCTCTTGTACATCAGATGTTTCGTAAAATTTCATCAGCCAATTCCAAGAAAACCGCGATAATTTACGAGAGCGAGGATCAACAGGAGCATTCCGTGACGTACGCCGAGCTCGATAGTTCCAGCAACAGGATCGCAAGAATTTTAAGGAAATTTTGTAAGCCCCGAGAAAATGTAGATCCCGTAGTGGCCGTTTCGATGAGACCTTCTCTTGGTTTACCGCTTACTTTACTCTCCATACTCAAATCTGGAATGGCTTATTTACCGCTGGATGCTGAATTTCCATCCTCGAGGGTGAAGCACATACTCCAAGAATCGGAACCACTCATGGTGATAATCGATGCTAATGGTGAGTACGAGATTTTTTTTCCCTCGATTTACTCGTGTCTTTTCATCTTTTGTGTATAACGGAAGGACCCTGAAAATTGCGAAATTCTTTGGCGATCGTATAGTCAGTCCGAGGAAATGAAAATTAGCTTTATCGTAAGGAACGACGATTTTATTGCTGGTTGGAATAAAAAATAAAAAGAAAATGAAAAAAAAACCGCTTGGAAAACCGACGACCATGTAGCATCGTTCGAATCGAAGCCGTTTTACGGCTTAATGAATCATAAATACGTTTCGTTCTTTAAATGGATATATAGAGTAAATCGTTGCATTGAAGGCGCGTCTTAAAAAACGAGAAGAAAACACAAAGGACAAAGTTTTAATCTGATATCTCAATAGGTGACAGATCTTCGTACGAAGACACACCATTTATTACGTTCGAGGAACTTTGGGAAGAGGCGAAAAACGAAAAGGACGATTTGCTGTCGCTTGACGAGCATGCTGAGCAAATTGCCATTGTACTTTACACTTCCGGAAGCACAGGCGTTCCGAAAGGTAGGATCAAGTACTTGCTCGATTTAATTACCGATTTATTTTTAGAAATTGCATTCAGATTCCTTTTCCATCATCGTATATATAATCCTACTTAATTATTCAATTATTCAAACGGAATTAACCTTAGAACTCATGTCCCATTTTTTTTCACCTTCTAACACATGACGGGGTCGTTACAGACCCCATGATTTTTTATACCGTATAATCCTTTTTACAAGTATAAAGATATTTGCCAGTATATACATTTCTTCTTTTTTCAATAATTAATTGACGAAAAACTCATTTACAATCTGAAAAATTAAGAAAATCGACAAAAACCTCATTTTTTCGACATTCATCTGGGCTCGAAATCAATCACGGCCAGGAGTTCTAGGGTTAAAAAATAGTTGCACATTGTTTTGAACGCTGTTTCATTATGAAATAATCAATTGATAGAATTTCAATGAAAAAAAGCTGTCAGAGCGCTTCGACTCGATTGCTCAATTAGTAATATGTAATAATTGATCGATTTTGAAAAAAAAAGGTGTCAAGTTACCCCACGCTACTTTGTTGAATCGACTACAATGGCAATGGCGCAAGCTTCCCTATGTGAATGACGAAGAACGTTGCATCTTCAAAACTGCGTTGACTTTTGTCGATAGCGCACCCGAAATTTGGGGACCTCTTCTTCAAGGTCGAACGATCGTTGCGGTTCCTCGTTCGGTTACAAAAGATCCGGCTAAATTTGTTAAAGTACTAGAAAAGCACCAGGTCAGATTAAAAATTTCATTTTATTATTTTTTCTTGTCGTTTGTATGACAGTAAAAATTGAAAAATAACGAAATTATTTTTAGATTCGTCGCTTGGTTCTGGTACCGTCACTTCTTCGCTCGATGCTTATGTACCTTGGCCTCCGAGTAAGTGTTGCAACTTATTTTTTGACTCGAACATTTGTTTCTTCTCCCTGCTATCACGTTAAATTTTTCCATTTTTAGTTCAAATTTGTTAAAAAAAAACAACAATTTTACAATCTTTCAAACACCTCGTTCAAGGTTATGAGACAATCTTTCGTACTTTCCACGTCATTCATCATTAACAGGCCACATTCTATTGCAAGAATGGAAAAATTTATCTCGAAAATTTGTAACCGGCAATACTGAAAATCTTGAAGGAAAAGCTTTTTTTAATGAATTTTTGAATGGAATCATAGGACAGGGCCGATCAACTGACTTGTTTGAAGCTGTGGATATGTTCTGGAGAGTCACTTCCGCTGTCGCTCGCCCAGCAATTTTTCCAGCGATTCACGAACGGTCACGTATTGGCAAATTTTTATGGAAGCACGGAAGTGATGGGTGACGTAACATATCATTTGGTGACGAAAATGGAGCAGCTGGAAAATTTCGAGAAAGTACCGATCGGCCGATCCCTGGATAATTGTACAATTTATCTTGTGAACAAGGACATGTGTCCTGTGAATCAGGGCGAAGTTGGGGAGCTCGTTGTGGCCGGAAGAAATTTAGCAGCGGGTTACATACGCGGAAGAGATCCTCACAAATTCATCAACAACCCACATGCGATCGACCCAGGTAAAATATTTAAAAATATAACACGCTAAATACGTGTAAAAGAACAATACGATCATTAGCGGTCTGGATTCTCGCACCGCGTTTTTCTAATAAATAAAAAACGGAGCGAGAGAGAGAGGTGGAGAGAAAAAACCAGACTGCAATCTTCAATAATGAAGAGACGGCCTCTCCCTCGATCGTTTAATGATCGTTCAAGGTTTTCTAGCAAAAAGAAACCCATAATTTTATCGTTAATTTGAATAATAAACCGTATCGAAGGACATTCGGATTTTTCCCACTATTATACTCGTTCTTTGTGGCACTGCATCGCTTTCCTTCTCGTGTGACTACAACGCTCCCGAGGAACTTTGCAATTTTGTTACAATTCATATCAACCAATTATATTAATTTCCAAGAATGCGGATGTGCTCGAGAGTACGATTCGTTACAATCAAATTTTTATGTAATTGTCGGAATCTTTAAGAAAAAACTCCTGGTGACGATAAACAATCTTACGAATGTTAATTGTTAATGAACAATCTCGGAAATTTATGTGACGTTGTTGAAAATTGAAATAGCTCATGAAATATAATTGCTTCGATTGAATCGTCATCTTGGCTAATTGTAAATGCCACATTTTAATGGCAACGGAAAGAGTGTACGGTTAGTGAAGACATTCATTGGATCAGAACCCAGGGAGAAAAGGGAGCCGCAATGCTTTTCAAATTCCACTTTGAAGTGATCGTAGAAATAAGAAAAACAAGTTCTTTGTACGGCTTGCCACTTCACAGTATCGTTCAACTTCTTTTTTTACAATTCCTTCCCCGGCAAATCTGACTTTCGCGGGCTTCGAGTTAAGTCAGGATTCTCCAGATTGTTGGAATCTTTCTCATAGGTATACGCGTCCCGTTAATTTGAAAACGAGTGATTTACTGTTCTTTATTTCACACCGGCACAGAATACTCGACGATCTATCGAACAGGAGATTATGCGAGAATCGTCAAGGGAATCCTCGTTTATGAAGGACGAACCGATGCTCAGATCAAAATACGAGGACATCGCGTCGATCTCGCCGAAGTTGAGAGATCAGTGGCCGCTGCACCAGGTGTCGATAAAGCCACCGTATTGTGCTACAAACCTGGTGAACTTTCTCAGGTAAATGAGAAAAACAAATGTGTATTCAACACACAAATATAAACGATTTTTCAAAAATACATCCTTATGATATTTCAGAGTCTAAAACTATATGACATTATCATTTTTTTTGTTTCAAATGATCAAATCAAAATTTCAGATCGTAAAATACAAATGTCCAAGATTAAAACGTTTTAATCAAAAATAACAAATCAACACTTTTTCAATATTTTTATATAACAATCCTGTCATATAAATATTTACATTTTTTTACCTACAAATGTTCATTGAATGCGATGAAAATTGTGAATTTTTAGGCTATGATTGCTTTCGTCACGGCGAAGAAAGAAACATCGATTTCTGGTCTGCAGACCGAAGATTATCTTCAAAGCAGACTTCCACCATATATGGTACCTCAAGTTATAGTAATTGATTCTATTCCGCTACTCGTTAATGGAAAGACCGACAGGCAAACATTGTTGCAACAGTATGAATCGTCAAGTCTCGCAGGTTGGTCAAATTGATTTATTGTTTTCATATATGAAATTTGCTGACCCGGTAAAATGATATCTTGATAATTTTTTGGTAAATTTAATAATGTGATAATTATTTCCTTGATAAATATTTGAAATGGTTGAGATTTTTGTTTGTTCTCAATATTTTCTCTTTCAAGTTCACATAATTTGATAACCATCGATTTTTTTTCTCGCGTATTTATTGAATAAAATTGTTTAATTTTCTACAGAAAAGGAAGAGACCGTGAATTGCGATTACAATGGTGTACCCGAAAATCAGCTCGAAAAAGCAAAAATTCTTTTCCCTACCGTGGCTTCGGTAATCGGAAAAAGTGGACGTTCAACTGTTAACGTGAACGCAAACTTTTACGAACTCGGAGGCAACTCACTGAACTCCATATTCACGGTGACGAAACTCCAGGACCAAGGATATCAGATCAGCATCACCGATTTCATTGCCGCAAATAAAATGTCCGATATTCTTGACAAAATGACTATTTGCAATGACTCGAACGGATCTGATGAAGCGATGGAAGAACAGCAATACGCTATTGAACAACTGAATAATTCTCACAAAAAACAAGTTATAGAGTAAGTGAAATTACTCACGGTCCATACATTTTTTTTTAAATAATAACATACGAAATCTATCATTTTTATTTCATTTCCATTGTTCAATCAATCAATTGATCAATTGATTTTGAAAAAAAATAACAATGATCAAAATAATGCTCAGTCTTGGGATCAAAATTATATCTTTTTACAGTCAGAATTTTTTTTCCAAATTATTAAATTATTAATTATCAATCAATCAATTAATTAATTATCAATCAATGAATTAATTAATAAATTGATCAATCAATTAATTCATTGATCGATTAATTGATTGATTGTTTGATTATTAAACACAATCAATTAATTGATTAATTGATTAATTGTGTTTAATAATTTGGAAAAAAAGTTATAATTTTGATCCCGAGGCGAAGCATTATTGTTAGCGACGTTATTTTTTTTCTATCATTTGAAAGATTTGACAAAAAAAAATAAACGTTATAATTCTTTCAGAATAATAACGGACAGTTTTTACACAAAAGCCGATTTGGAGAGATGGCTTCTTCCGAATCTTCATAGAAACGATTATACGGAGTTGATGGAAAAGTTATGGGATTCATTGATCGAGAAAGGTTTTTGTTTCGTGGTAAAATCATCGCAGGGTGACGAAAGAATTCTGGCGGTATCATTGAACTTTGACGCACGCGATGAGCCCGAAGTGACAATAGATTCGAAGTTGACAATAATATTTGAATTTCTCGAGACTCTCGAGGGCCCGATCCGAGACGGACAATTGCCACAAGGACAGGGCCAGATTTTCCATACGTTCATGATGGGCACGAACAGTGAATTGAGCTCAGCCGAAAATGTTATTATGATGAAAATCATGGAGGACGAGTGTCTGAGGCTGGCGAAGAGGAAAAATTTCGCCGGTATTTTCACCACCAACACGAGCCCTCTGACACAACAGCTTGGTTCGGACATTTACAATTACGAAGTTTTGCTCGATTATCAAGTAAACAAGTACGTCGCACCCGATGGAACAAAACCATTTGGTAAAGCACCCGATGACCAGCGAGCTCTTTGCTCTTGGAAATCAATCTCCTAGATTGTTATCTCAGAGCAACGAGAGCTAAATGGTTCCAAAAATCTCCGCTCTTCACTGTACATACATTGTAAATAGAGTCCATAATGTATTAATTATTTGTCAGATTAAATATACATAGATATTTCTCGTAATTATTTCCTGTCACATCAATAAACCATCGTCGTGTTAAAAACTCCAAATTTATTTTTTCCCATTCGCTATATTTTTCAAATCATTATTTTCATTCCGAATATCATATCCTCGCACATCCTGCTAGTATTTCATGAAAGCAACGAATGTGCGGAAATATATTTTTCCGATTATTTTTCAGTCATTTTGGCCTGTAACGAAGCGAGTGCTAATTTTTCATTATTCTTTTATGCCAACTTCAATGCACTAATTAATACAGTAAAACCTCGTTTATCCGGCCCTCGATCAACCGAGCCTCCGCGTTATCCGAGACAACGGACTGATTCCAGCACTCCACATTAATCGAGGTGTATGCTCGGATAATACGGAAAACTCGGATAAAACGGATCCCCACATTACCTCGGATAAACGAGGTTTTACTGTAGTAGTAAAGGTGAATTTGT
>JABSMR010008064.1:0-11928 GCA_018902295.1 Dusona sp. PSUC_FEM 10030013 | reverse complement strand
CGCGGGTATCTCGTCACTTTTGAAGACTTTTGAAGTAATTTCTGCTTTCATAAACAATCAAATCTTGTATATGAAGGATTTTACTCGGAGGAGAGTGTAAAAATGGTTTTACTCCAAAATTAATTTTTACGAAACTGCGTGTCGTAGTTATTGATACCGCCATGAATTATATTTTACAATGTAACATATTCAATTTTAAACCATTCCACATTCATTTATGCATCGATTATAGAGTTATAACAGTTAGTACTATGTATCTACGGGGAAAAATCACAGTGAGACATTGAAAAAATTCAAGCGCTTGTGCGCGATCACTGAAATCGCTGTGCTAATGTTCAAAAAATGACTATGGTACATCACGAATTATCGAATGTCAATGGGCGAGTAAGGGAATCTCCGTGCTAAAATTGAAAAATTAGTCTGGTACATTGTAATATGTCACCCATTCGTACTTGAGTAAAATTTAATAAATGGGACGCCATGGTACCCCGCTACTATGGCACTAAGGTAATTTATGAAGAAATTTTTTCTCTGTGTACGTGTTTCTAAACACGAAGTCAGCTACTGTCCATAGGTTCTCCGGAACTATAGCGGGTGCCTCATCTTTGTTGAAATGTTAGGTAAACTTGCGATAAGTTTCAAAGCTGAATTCGATGGAATTAATTTTGGAAAACCGATCGAAACGTTTCGATGTATTGTTGGAGCTCCAAAATCTCTATCGCAGGAGCATATCCTGGAAAAGGCGAACGCGTCAGGTTGTCAGGGTTCATTGAAAATGATGACTCATAAAATCAGGCTGAAATCGACTGATTAGTTCCCGAAATACCGTCTAAAAATGTTTTTCACTCAAAGAGGGTATAACTCGGCCTATAGAATTGTCGTGCAGAAAATAGCAAGGAGACTTTTTTCACGCTAATCGTGCCTACGTTTCTAGAACATCGAGTTTTCGACAACCTCGCGATGCTGCGTTTCGCACTATTTCACGGACCCCACTGCTAATTGGTCAGTTTAGGTCAGATTGGAACGCAACCAGGCTCATTCGAAAGCTGATAAAAATTAATATAAAGTGTGATTTAGCTGTTTCAAAATTGATGAACTTGTGTTCGAGATTGACAACAAAAATTAAGTGTCGCATTTCAAGTGAGCATGACTGTATACGAATTTCTAATTTCACGTATGCTTTTTTGCTCGTGTGTAGATATTGTAATAATTCCAATTTCTTATATGAAATAAACACGTTTCATGTATGTGTACGTGAGTGTTTCGTGTAAATGATCTTCGCCGAATGCATGTGGCGAAAGCGCGAAGATCTGCCGTGAGAGGAGGCAGTCTGGTTGGTACAACGATAGACTGGCGATGATATGGTATAGACATTGTCAAGGTCCGGTAAGTCTACTTCCGGTTCGAAGCTCTCGGTCATGCTCATGAATCGTGCGGTATAAATCTCTCTAACTAGCGGTAATACTCCGAAAACACCTGTTCCAGAATTCAATAGGAGCCTTCCCTTTTATTTGAGGCTCGTGTATTGTATTCAAGGCTGCTTGAATTTTCAGTCAATCTTGAACGATAATCCGAAAAATCTAACTCCCCGCGATCCCACATTCATATAGTGGAAGTGAGAGACGAAGTATAATCCAATACACTGAAAAGTCACGGTACACACTTTCGTTGTCAAAAGTTCCGTAAAAATGATGTCTAACCATGTAATCAGTATATAACTATAAACCAAGTCAATGGAAAGACTCTGACGTTTTTGAAAAGCTTATTAATTCGGGAGTCATAGTTTTCATTCTAAATATTTTAAAATCTGGGGTCACGCGTGCCCGCAGTATATGTACCGTAAGAGTTAATGATAATCTTATGGATTAATATTGTTGTAGAATGAAATAATTGTTCGGCAGAACACAAGCACAATTTTTGACTGTCCCAAATTTTTTCACCTCATTTCATATACGAGCGGAGAAATTTAAAATTTCTAAAAATGATAAAACACAGTTATTTCACAAAATTCTACTTTACGATATAAAGTCCGATGTGTAATATCGTGACAAGGAACGAATCGTGCATTGACAATCGCTGTACCGTTTACCCTACTTACCACATAGACGCCATCAAAATAGCTGTTTCAGTCGTCACGGGTCCTCGAATCTCTACTTTTTGCCGTAACGATTTGTCTCCCTTTTAAAATATATACCTCCATCTCTCTCTCTTTCTCCATGTGTATTCTTTATGAAAATTCTGGTTTAAGTGAATTGGAGAACGGCCCATATTTTTATAATCGTTCATTTACAGACGATTATTTTATCCAAATCGATATAATAATCAACCGCGTTCTCGTCCAGCAATTTAACGTCCACGCCTCCCGGTAAATTGTAGACTTTATAAAGTATCTAGTTAGTTATTATGAGGACTCTCCCAGCCTCCGCACACTTTCTTCTTCGATATAATTCTACAAGAATCAGGAGAACCTCCCGTTTGTCTATACAAACCGTGATTCATCGATTATCGTAATTATTCACTGCTTGTACGCACTGCGCCATAACTCTCCCTCTCTATATCATATGTGACTGTAAACAGTGTGGTGTTTAGAGTGTCAGACATCTGAAATAAGCCGCTCGAATGGCATGGTCCAAAATGGAGATAACAAAACATTCTTTAAAAAAAGAGTGTCGAATGTTCCGTGACAATTGTGAATAACAGAATCACAAATTTTTTAATGGCGTACATATTCTTCTAATTTTAAAAACCATTATTGTGTTTTTATAACCTCTACGTATATTACTCTGTACTCTGAAGCTTTTGCCAATTTTTCTATCGTCCACTTTAGGAAATAACGAGCAATAGTTTTTAGTGAACATTTTGGTTAAGCGTTCAAAAAAAGAAGATAAAAATTCGAGCCAATATTTTGGTCCCTCAAAAATATAGAAAGAATATTTTTGGCGCCCTGACTCTTGAACTACTATTCACAGACAAACAAGTTCCATAATTGTTCCCAATTGCAAGACAACAGATCCAACTGTTCGCATAGAAGTAGTGGTGACAGAAAATGAACGAGCAAGCGCACGATTAACATTAGGAGGGTTTATTTTTTTAGTTTTAAGGTACGAAATTGTAGAATGTTTTTTGGTACAGAAAAAGGTTCTATTCTTAAAGAGGTTTTTCTTAAATTAAAGAGAGATTTATTTTTTGCGTTAAGTCAAGCATTATAAAGGTCCTACATCGTGTCCTGTTCGAAGGCACTTAAAAAATTGTCTAACATTTTTCCTTCAAATAAATTTGTAAAAGATTGAGCCAAGAAAATAGCTTATAATATGAGTTCATTATAATTTGCGCGCACTGACCACATGATCGTACACGAATATCCGTGCGAGTTCATGTATGTTAGCCCTCGCTCCGGTATATCGAAGTAGTACGCGAAAGTTTCGACTTTCGAGTTTAAAACGGAGAGGATATCCGCAAAGAATACATAAAAATAAGAGATGAGAAGAAAGGCTGCAGCAAGGAGAGTTTAACAAGAAAATTAGAAAACAATATCTGAAACATAATGGTCCTCATGATTTTTTAGTTTTCTAAATATATATATTTTTTTATCATTTAACTATTTATAGCCTTGCAGTGAACCATTACTAATTAATTAAATAAGTGTTTTTGCGCGGATTCAGTAGTGATGAGCTCCAAAATTCACGATTCAACCACCCGAAATTAATTTCATGTATTTCGAAACATATTGCAGAAAATAATCGCCACCACGACCATGGGAGTGCCACACTTAGCTGATCCTGGCCTATTTCTCAAGGAATACAAGGTTGCGTAACGGTAAACGACACTGAATTCCCGCGAGCTGCGAAAGATTAAGGATCGGTGAGAATATTATGTTGGGCTTGTTAAGCATCTGGGCGAGCACTAAAATTTTATAAATCTAATAACTTTCCAATTAAGCTTGTAAGAATGCTATATAAGTGTGCTAATTATAAATTCTATTATCCACGAGATTTAATTGAGCCGATTAACATCAAAGCGTACCAAGCATACACATAAAAAAGGAGGTGAAAACTTACTCGTCTTTTTTTCAATAATTCCTTTATTAATCAATATGTATTCTCAGTTATGGAGAGTCAATGGAAATGGATGGTCAATGGAAAAAAGACCGTTAAATTAAGGAGAGTAAAAGTCGAAGAAAATGATAGCGCATGGAATTCTAATAAGTTATTTTTTCAATCGTAAATTTTTTTATAGTTACTTACCATTCTCGATTGTTTTCTACTTTCAATACGTTCTAGGTATTTTTAGGTATTAAATTTGGCATGGTATTTACTTAGTAGAAAGATCAAAAGCCGCGGTCTCGATGCCGAGTATTAAAAAAAAAAAAGCCAACACGAGACCTGCCGCACTCTTATATACTCGAATATGACGGTTTTAGTCAAAAATCTGTAGCGTAGAGGACCATTTACGCGAAGAAATGAATTTACATAAATTGCTCGTGCTCCGGCAAAAATGATTAACTGATAGTTTTCGGGGTCTGAAAAACGTGGAAAATGGCTACATATAGCGATTGATACAAGTTGTTATAAATTTGTTCATGTTTTAGAGAATATGCAGCATTCGCAATTATAATTTTTATCATAAAAAATGCTAATTTATATGTACTGCATCTTTATTCGAAAAATATAGGCCTTGATGGTATGAAATATCATAATCATTATTATAATAATGTACTTACCATCATAAATAAGATGCCTCCTTCATATGCATTACAATATATTTCGGATCACTTTACATCCTTGAGAATTTGCCGCTATATCAATGGCACGTCGAGGAGAATTTTGGTCTTTTAATCACGATAGACTCTGGGTCCTTTCACGCGACTTATCCTACAATTAAGACGCGTCGGTTAATCGCGCGATTATAAGTTCGATAAGTGCCTAAGAACAGCAATGAACGGCTTCATAATAAACTATTAAAATAAATCGTTGAACAAATTTGTCTCGTCGGGACCGTATAAGTGTGTGGGATCGATCGAGTACGAAGATACAAAAAAGCGTCTCGTACTCGTTTCACCGAAGATTTTATGTGCGATAAACTGACTCGTAGACAAAATGGCTCACTCACGTTTTCTTTGGAACGAGCACTCGAGTTCGTCCTGTTTTGTTTTTCATTTTTTTTTATTACAAACCGATAAGAAAGTAATGGAAACAATCGTCGGCCATACACTTATTACAAAAGTATTTAGACAATGAAAGATAACAAAAATTAAAGATGAATTACGTTTCTTTTTGTTTTACACAATATCGACTAAATCGAAGAATTATTAAATAATAAATTATTATGAATTAAAGATCACGAAGATATAGATGTATAGATTAAATAACGAGTATTATCGATGGGAAAATGGGGTGGAGTATTCAGGCGGTACTGGCGAGGGACGATCTCGACTGTGAGCTTTAAGATCGTCGATTAATCACGTGGCCTAAATTGTTCGAAATAAAGAGGCAAAATAGGCCGGAAAAATAAAGAACTGGAATGATAAAAAAGTCAGTAAAGTTAAGATTGAAATCGTCGTAGATGATGAAATACAAATAGAGAAGGTAAAGAGATAATGAGGAAAGCAGAAAAGACGATGGGCGAAAGAAAATAGGATGAAAAGACAAACAGAATGCAGAGCACAGAAAAGAAAGTTCGGGAAAGAACGTTCTAAGAGATATATGAGTAATTAGGGTGGACCAGCAGGAGACAGGAAGGGTTACTTATTTCGTGCGTCTTTATACAAGCTGCGATGGTTAATTATGCTTAGGCTTGAATCTGCGGCCGATGGGCATTGTAAGCAAGATTCTGGGCATCCTGGGGTAAACTTCTTGCCCATCCGTGTCCGCTGCCACCCCCGCCGCTTGAGTAACCACCGCTGAAATCACCCCCCCCCCCCCCGCCACTGTAACCTCCGCTGTGTCCGCTATCTTCGTGGCTCACTGAGTGACTGCTGCTATGATGAGGATGTGCCACAACCTCGTACGTGACGTGCTTCTGACCACTGAGAAGCTTCTTAAGTCCAATGATCGCCGAAATAACGAGAGCTATTTTGCCAACCAGAAGAGCTTTTCCGGCTATAACGGCTATCGCACCGAGTGCCAGAGGTAGAAGAACTGCAGCCTTCAGGGCAATCATCATCATCAATGGTCCCAGAATCTTTTGTGCCTTCTCTGTAAACCCAAACGAAGAACCTTATTTAAGATTTGTGCTTAATTTTACCTTCGTTTAGATCACGGTAATTGAAACAAATTTCGATTTATTGAAAGGTGTAAAATAACATTGATTGGTAAATTGTCAGCCTTTAATTAATTCATTTATATCCTGAACTACTTTTGCCAATTGGAATATATAATTCCACGAAAAACAAATGAAAGTTATTTGCCAATTAATTTTGCAGGCTATCGGTCAATTTACTCGTTCGTTTGATGTTAGTCAGTTCGATTTTATTTTTAAACAATCATTCGCGCCAATTAAAAACTTTTATGAAGCTCTTATGAAAAAAATTTTCTATTACATAAGCTCAACACAGCATTTTTATATATACAAATATAAAATTAGTAATTAGTCAAGAACAGGAATAAAACCAATTGACATGCCATCCTGTAAATAAAAATGTATTGATTGCATAAAAAGCTAAAACTTACACTTTTAGCTATTGTTTTTGTATCGGATAAAATTTTATTTATTGTACGAGATTTTATTGCCTGTTTTTTGTTGTCTAGAGCACGAAACCTTGATATCTGCTAAGTTATGGCCGAAATGATTAGCCATTACGTATTCCCCTCTATCAAAAAACACCTGCAATCATTACATAATAAAACTGACTTAAAAAAACCATGTGTTGAGCTCGAATCAAATCCTATCTTGATTTTAATGAATCATAAATGAAAGATTCAATGGTTCTCGGCGGCTGAATATTTTTGCTGGGAAACACCTTGTTAATTATTGCTATCGCACTTTTTCCAGAACGATCTCACGTTTAGGCCGAGAATAATAATTGCATGGAACGTATATGTGATGTTCCGTGCGATTGTTCTCAAAATCGCTATTCCATTATACACATATGTATGTGTAATTGTATATCCGTTCACATACGAGTTCACATATATATTAAAAGTGGAATAGGCGAAGGTCAAGGCAAAGTACGAGCAGAGCGAGGGTCCCGATAAACACGACGATGGTGCTGTCGGGTTAAAGAAAGTATGTCAAAAATGCCGCACGGCAGGATCCTCTCTCTTCTCTCGTGTCTCGATACATATCTTGGTTCTTCCGCGTGCTCGAAAAGCCAGCGGCTTGATGCTGTTAGCCTCTCACGAACGAGCATCGTACGAGACTCTCCTCCTCGTTGTGTATATACGATAGTTCGATCAAGGGGAAGAAGCGGAACCAGTTTCCTCAGTGGGTCAACGGCTGCGAGCGTCGTTAGCGTCTAAGAGACGCAGGCAGCCGCCATGACACTCTTCTGCCCTCACATCACGCCAACGCGATATCCCAAAAAAACGCAATTTTTTTGTTCGCGACTCGTCAATAATATTACCGTTCAAAGTTTTTTTATCGTTACAACAAAACCGTCAGGATCTCAGAATCTTTTCCCACAGATTAATTTACGCAATCCGTTAGTGTCCTTTTACAGCTGAAGTTAAAATTATTTTTCTCGTCTTTTTAAACCGGAAGCCTCATCGAGTTTTCTCTTAGTGACATTACAAAAAAGTACATCTTCTCAATACTGTAAATGGATTTTTCCGAATTCTTTTTTTACTTTCGCCAAATCAAAATAAAGTCCTGATTGGTCCTGACCATTGACGGTCAAAAAACTCGCTCTCCGTCAAAGATTGTTTACGGTTCACTTTCGATCTCTGTGCTAACACAGATCGTTTCGTATTATACGTTATTTTAAGTGCTCCTTGTACGAGATAGACACCAATAAGGGTCATTTGCTCTTCGAAAAAAGAATGTACTCACTCTTTTTGCCACGACCCTCGGCCGCACTGTCACCGAAATCCTCGAAGCTTCTGCCAGCTGATTCAATCGCTCCCATAATGTCGCTACCCTTCAGATCGACCTTGACCGAATGGGTTTTGAGGAATCTGCCAAGACGGTCGAACAAAAGAGCGTCCACATCGGTTGAGTCTATGGATCTGTGATGCGAATGCCAAAAATACAAAAAAGAAATGATTAATCCGTCGATTTTAAATCGATCGCGAATTTCAGGAGATTTATTGTTCCGTACCTTGGTGCACCTTCCTCTGCAGTTGAAGTTTTTACCACCGTGATACCCTCCGAAAGCGTGATATCTTCCTTGTCAGCCAGCATTTTGTCCACAAACGCGAAAAGTTTGTACTTGATGCAACTGACTGATTCTTTTTTGAGACAATCGGTATAGATTGTCGCCATAAGATCATTCTCACCAACAGCATTTTTGTCGGATGCCGGTAGTGCCACTGCACCAGAAATGGCTAGAGCCACCAACGCTATCGCCGCGATATATTTCGTTGCCATCTTGGATGACTTTCTCGCGCCGATTGCGGTTAATCCTTCACAGAGATAATTGGAACGTTACAATTAATCGCTATATGCGTTATTTATCATTTTCGTGAGTTAGTGAGTGCACAGAAAACCATTAGAAATGTTATACGGATATACGTATACACAAACACACATCTATAATAAATGTATGGGTATACATATATCCGTATTTAAATTTATCGATAGCGAAGTACCGTGATTGAGATTAGTATCTCAAAAGCCGGTGCTTCCCTTTCTTTTTCTTTTATTTTCTTTTTGTCTCTGATGTTGATTTATCGTGTACCGATTAATCCTGGTTGTTTGTACAAGTTGATATTTTTCGTTGTATATACTATTATGTATTGTATGTCGGCGGTTCGTTGCGTGTGTCACCTTTGATGCGATGTTGACTTGTGTGTTGCATCTAAAAGAGGTTTGCTTTGCTTTTATACCGAAGCAAGCGTGTTAAGACGCCACTGAGCCGCGGTTGCCGGTGGAGGAGGACACAAGACACAGAGGGGTTCCCCGTTCCGTTCCCATGTTACACACTTCTCGTGCCCCCCTGATGGAACACAGCCCGAGATCTCGCGTGCACAACTACTTTGTGTGTGTATATCTGTCTCTTCGTCCCCACTGTAGCCATTTCTATCACGGACTGTTCATGAACACACACATCCTTATTTTCATCCTCATGATCGTTCGCAACACGTTCAAACACTTTATCCCTACCTCTCTTTACGAACCAGGCATCGTCATCATCCCTCTCCTCGTCGGCTGTATTAAGATCGTATCACTGACCACTTCTTTACTATCGTCGTCTTCTTCTTCGTCTTCTTCTCCTTTTGCAATCATCTGTACCTCCTGTGTGTATTCATGAACTGTACCGTATACACTTTTAGAATATTTATTCATGTACAATGAATGCCATGATGGAAGGGATACACCGACGAGTTCCCAAAGAAGACCCTTTTTTCTCCCATACGAGTCGACCTGCATATTTTGGCAACTCCTCCGCGGTGAGAGGAACAAAACGAGAACTCTTGGTGGAGGTTACATTTATCGCTACAGTGAGATCGCTACATTCACATTCGTGAGAAACAGAGGAAGCTTGAAGAAGCGTCAAAGAGATAAAATAGAACACCTGTGTTTAAGCAGGGGTTGGAATGATCGTCGACAACCATTATCATGATTGCATGCGCCGTATCATGAAAAATATATGGAAGTACGTAAGGAATGAGGATTCACGAAAAATAATTATGAAAGAAATAAAATAAACGAATGGCTCCCTCGATTATTTCTGGTGCGACTCAATCGTTCCAGCATCGTTTCTCAAGTCTGCATACGTGTCTATACTCTTTTTCAGTCTTCTGCTCTGTTGTCGTGGCTATTGCACTCTGCCATCGACTCGTGCTCTCTTAAGACCTACTTCGCAGGTCCATTAAGGATCGGGCAAGTGATCGGCAAGATGCTGTATATGTTACTGTGCTGATGATGATGACGATCAAAGTGGGGACGCGTAAGGCAAGAGAGAGAGGGGGGGGGAAGAAAGAACCAGGAGAGCAAGGAGTAAATGCATCGCGTATCGAGATATGACCCGTGGGAAGAGGATCACGCCTGTACTTAATTCTGTTTTTGCTTCCATCATCTCGCACACTTACTTGCTCCAAAGCAATAATCATATACTCGTACTGTACGACACGTATACTATTCATAGCACGAATTTGTGCCACGAAATCGTAAATATCATCTAACATGAACCCGAATATTCAGGGTCAAAGCTTTCGACTAGCAAATGGGTTACAAGAAAAATGTAATTCAATTTTCATGTCTGATAAGCTGCCAATTGAATAGAGCTTATAAATAAACCATTAAATATACATTCAAGAAATTAATAAGAAAAAAATATCCATGTTTTCTTTTAAAATTGAACTAAAATTGTGGAAAATACTAATTTTATCGCATATATACCCATAATAAAAGTTGCATAAATCCTCCGCAGTCCTTGGTACACTTTGGACGATACACAAGCGTGTTCTTTGAGCCGTGAGCAAAGCTCTATATACTTTACTATATATTCATGCACCAACAGTTGCTTACCGTATTTACCTACATAATTTAACTATACAAGCGCAATTACCACTCTCTGATGGGTGAGTGTTTATTCGAGTAAAGTCAGAAATTCCGGTACATATAATGTACATAGTCATTATGAGACTGCTCTCCTTGCCAAGTCAAAGAGAATGCCAGGGTGAATCTCTGCCATATTACATAGTACTGCGTCAGTACAACTGATAACAGGTTTTCCAGAGAATGAGCACCTACTCACACATACGTATGTACATATGCTTTTGTTGTATGCTGGTTCCTTGATGGACGTGACCCCCTGATCGCTCGCCACATACTATCTTATTGTTCAAGTTGGGCCAATGAAACTATGCATACACACACATGCATATATATATGAAATTCAGTTCGCAGCAGGTATTACGATCTGAAAAAAGCGAACGCTTTCATATTAAACCTTCTTTTTCAAACCAATCCGATTTGATCGAGGTATTCCAGTTCGAAAGCTTTCGATTGCAAAAGACAAATTGCCGTGCAAATAAAGAATAGATTTTTTTTTAAAGACTTCGACTGCGCAAAGCAACTCTGTCTGTATTACCTTTATGAACTACTTGCTACGTTAACGTTGCTAAGTTAACAATTTCATAAAGAACGTTCAAATATGTAATTTGAGCAAAAATATTAATTTTAAAAACAAAGTGAATATTTTCTTTACATAAAAAAAGCAAAAAAAAGATCGCGATGAGAGCGGGACCTAATTATGTACTTAATTTCTGAATACATACATGTAGATATACGCAATACACATACACCCAAATAGGTCATAATAACAATAAAAAATGAAGAGTTTCACACGAGTTAATACCCCAAGCTTGTTTAATCTGACCCGATAAACTCGCGCTACAAATTTGCCCTTTAAATTAATCGAGCTTTTTTTTTACCGAGTGTGCGCCGTCCGTTATCGTATGCAATCGATCAACATCATATTCGAATACAAATTTGTACTTCTATGTCTATGGTATAGGAGTTTGTTCATATGTACCTACGATATTGTACTACCATATGTACTATAAAATGAGAATGTACGTAGGCCAGATGACGCAGCGAGAACCTCCGCGTTTCGTGTCCTCTTAGTCCTTCGGAGTATTTCTCTTCGAGCGTATTCTGATTTCTAGGTTATGAAGACATCGATTTCTCAGCCAAACAGGACAATTCTGATGCATGTTAATTAAACCTGTTCTTGTAGTATTTTCAATGATGCAATATCATCAAAAGTTGAGAAAAATAATTCACGAAAAATAATTACAATACATTGATAGTAAAAATAGGCTCTAT
>JABSMR010007953.1:0-11928 GCA_018902295.1 Dusona sp. PSUC_FEM 10030013 | reverse complement strand
CCCGCAAGAGGCCTCGAAAATGGGCTTATTGTTATCAGGGGACCTTAAACTATCATTTACCACAAAAATAGGTGGACATTCACTGTACTTGGTCGAACGGCCGAACTACTTTAAACTCCTGATTGCCCGCACGGGCAAAAGAAGACGGGAGTTGTGCGTTTGACCGCGATCAGGTCGATTTTCACGATTTATTAGAGCCGAATGTTTGGGAAAGCGGCTAAAAAGTTGTTAACCAAATTTTGAACACATACTATTTTGCCAGTGTAACAGTTATTTTAGGCTATAATTTAATGCGATCGTATGCGAAAAAGCTGTTGAATCGTATCAATTCGCTAATAGAATAACGAGGCGATGCCGCCATATTAAGTTCAGTGGAAAAAATTTCGGTATACTTGACGCCGAATTGAAAATAGTATACTGGAAAAATAAAATAAAAAGTTAAATGAAAAAAACAAAAAAAAAAAACAATAAACAGAATAAAAATAAAAAAATAAAACAAGAAAAAATCGTAAAAGTCAAATGAAAAAGATAAAGATAATTCACTTGGTAAATGCTGAAACGCCCTTACGATTCAATTTTGCTGATCCGTAAAGCTTACGAGTCAATAATTTAAAAACAATTATAGCAACTAATATGGATTTTCTACAAAAATATGTATATAAAACCAGGTAAAAATATGCTTATAACGACGATTTTGATCTTTCCTTTCCCGTTTGGAAAGGGAATGTAAAATGAATCAAGTACAAATGTAAGAATATTATAATCATAATCGAATTTGGGGGATGCCGAGAGACGTCTCCTGCATATTTTTTTCATCGTCTCGGAGACCTCTCCCGACCTGTCCCCCAAATTCCATTACGATTCAAATATTCTTCCATTTTAGGCGATTTCTTTCGTTCTTTTTGGTTACATGCATTTTTACTTGATTTATTTTACATTTCATAATTGCGTTTTAATATTTATTATTAGCACGGTAACTCGTTGGTCCGGCTACATACATCTTTTTGCGATGAAAATTACGACCGCGACGCGCCACTTTACAAGTATCAACAAACGTTGATTCGGGAGATATAAAACAGGGGCGGGAAGGTGAAGCTTTGTTCGGTTAAAATGCCAATCGCGGAATTTCTAACCATTTAGGACCATTTAGGTCCAGCGAAACCGGCATAAATGTCACACGATATATCCCACGCCCTTGACGCGGCATCGGTGAGAAAGGGGGTTATTCTCGTGGTGTACGGTAGCGGCATAGACACCCCGAAGGAACAATCGGGCTAAGAGAAGAGTGTGTACCAAGAGCAGCGGCGGGAGCTATGGCGGTACTCTTATTCCTAAAAATACATGCGTATTTGAGGAAGAAAGAACTCTTGGCGTTTAATGCTCCGAACCTGGTTGAGACAAGCTGAGCAAACACTTTTCACGATATTGCGAAAGCACACCGCCGAGGTTCCTTCTCCTCCTCTCTCTCTCTCTCTCTCTCTCTCTCTCTCTCTCTCTCTCTTCGTTTCATCAAAAAGTCTTCTCTCATGGCCTAGAGGCTAATCGAATTCCCACTACGCAGTCGTCTCGGACAAATTTCATTTCGGATCGTTTCTGCACAGTGACATCACATTTGTCCATTTCGAGTTGGCTCTTTTCGAGTCTCGATTGAATAATCTTATTATACCGACGAATTAATCGTTGTTCGACGAGAACCTCCGGTCTTCCCGGGAGACGCACCTTGTTTTTTTTATCTGTATATGAAATTTCGATCATTTCCCCGAAGGGCGAAGGTGGGGGGATCCTCTCCTCCTCGAGCATGGAAGGCTGCTTTCGCCAAAATTATCGTCCCCGGTTAAACACATCCATGGACGAGGGCGCGCCCTTGTATAACTATATGTTAAACTGTGCCGGTATAAATATGAAATTCTGCGGTGGAGCTCGAACAGTGGCAAATTGGCGGGAAAATTGGACGAAGCTTTGGGAAAGCGGAATGGGGATTGAAACATACCGAGGCAACGGTTGAATGTTGGTCCGGGAAGCGAACGAGCTAATTAGCGTCTTGATTTACTTAATCCCAATTAATGCCTCGACTAGTACCTGCTGCACAACGCAATTTTCTATGTACGGTAAGAGTCCCGCCCGCCCGTATGCATTAGCCTGTGTGTTGGGTCTCCTCTCTATACATAGGTACGCGAAGCCGACCGAGAGCTAGCACGGTCGGTGCTTTGCTAAGCAAATAACGGATTATGTACGTACTGTTACACGTTAACCCGCGCGCGCAAACTCCCGGACGAGGTTTCCTTCACTCGGATCTCGGATCTCTAATCTCGAGTTCCGCCTCCTCGGCTCTATATCTCCGGGTATCTGCATGCGTGCGTGTGCGCGCGCGCGCGCCCGTTTCCGTATTATACGAGAACCAAATAAAATGTACCGAGTTCTCTCTTATAGAGGGCATCTTTTTTTCCTCTTTTTTATTCCTCCCTCGTTCTCTCATTTCGTTTCTTACCCCTATTCGTACTTTTTCTTTTTTTTTTCAACACCAACGGAAACCACAAATAACTTGCTGAAACAGTGTTTCCGGTCGTATTGACTCTTCGAGAGCCCACATCGTTTCTATTGGTAAACAAGCTTCTCGCGTCGCGGGGTACTTGATCAATTTGTCCCATTGGCCGGATACACCATAGGCCTCGATTTATTGACACAGCGTATACAGTACGGTAAATTTTGATTCAAGTTATTGCTCCAGTTTTACGACTTTACCCAATCCGCAAACGTTGCGGCAGCAACTCCCGTTCGCAAACTTTAACCGCCATCCAACGATCCTCTTCGCAATCTCTAATTGACAGATGTTATTTGCTCACGTTGCACAGCCACAATTCAACCGACGGCAATTAGCCCCGGAGCATCCCCGATTCATCCGCCACTCGCTCTCCCCTCTATTTTCATTATTGCGTTCCATCATGCCGGATCATCTTTTCTTCCATTTTTATTTAATTATACACATTTTTTTTCATTCTTTTACGCGTAATACGTGTAACCACGGCGAATTTTTTTAAAACTTTGTACAACGACGTAGTTGATGGAAAGAGCGGCGGCGAGGAATCGATTTATTTATTTTTTCCTTCTATTATAACTCGGTTGAAACCACCGAGCGTTTTCCGCAGCGATTCAAACGTTCCGCAAGGGGATTCTCGTTGTTTGCTTTTAATCTTTTTTTTCCACTCTTTCGCAGTAGTAGCCGCGTAACACGAATCTCATAAATACATTAATTGAAAAACGCTGCCTCCAAGCGAAGATCGATCCTTCCACGAACGACAGAAAGATACAGAGAGAGAGTGAGAGAGAGGGGGAGAGAGAGCGGCGAAGGGGAGCTTATCTCGCGAAATGGCAGATGAGGACTCGAACATTATTTTCTCGTTCAAATAAAATATCTATTCTTTTTTGTACGTCTATAACGAATAATCTGTTGTTAGATGGGGAAAGTGTCCTCTGGATAGAGTATTTCGATCGATCGAGTTGGTGAGTCTCTCTCGGGCTCGTATTTCCTACCACGAGCCTCATGGCGGATTGTACTTACTCGTTCATTGCTCGCGTGCTAATTCACGTCGCGTACATATATAGTTTCATGTAGTATTATAGAGGAAGAATCAAACGGAATATTTGAGCGTGATCGCGCGCGCGCGCGAGAGAGAGAGAGAGAGAGAGAGAGAGAGAATAAACAAGCGGAAGGAGGAGCAGGCTGATGACCCTCCCGAGTTCTGAATCGACGATTACCGAGACCCCCGTTAATCTTCCGAATCTCGCTTTTCCCGAGCGAGCGTTCTAGCAATTAACGCGCTAATTTTCACTTTGCTCCACTCGTGAAATACTATATACGAACCAATACTGTTCGCTTTTCCTCTCGATGTACCCTCGAATAAATGAACATATTAAAAAACTCTGTGGTATTTGAAAATACTTTTCAAGCAACACTGTCCAGTATTAAAAAATTACAATTACTCGGTTGTTTTTCAACTCCGGCCCCTGTATAGAATACCCCAAATTCAAATAACTATGCAAACACATTTAACAATTACTTACACTACGAGTCAATTAAAATTTGGAGCGGATGGACGTTTATTTAGCTCCGCAGGTTGAATATTTCTCATCGAGGTTCTCGAGAATATTCGACGAGTCTAGGGTAGCGCGGTGAAACGTTTCGTCCTGTCTCGTAAGAACATTTCTTCTCTTCCTCTCTCGTTGCGTATTAAAAATTCATAGTGGCTCCGCGGCAAAGCCCCTTTCTCTTGTTCCGCACTCAGCGACCCTGGCTTAATTAGTAGGGTCTCTCGGCAACATTGCACTTGATATACTTGATATACTTGATACTTAATACTTGATACAACCACTCGTTTGTACTCTCCTCTAATATCAACCTCGCTTCTTTTTCCGTACGATATCCTCGGACACTATTATTTCATATCGTTCACTCGTTCAAACGCATCCGAGACCGATCGCGCTGGCTGGCGATGGCCGTACGACTCAATAAATATATCTCCATCATTTTAATTCATACATTACTATTAGCAATGTTAATCTTGCTTCATAATTTAATTATTTATTGTTAGAGTAATTTGACGTATTGGTAAAAAAATTAAGAAAAAAAAAATGAAACAAAAACCATCTACTCGCAACTCTGGAGGGTCCAGCAGTCGCCCTGGGAATCGCTTGTCAATTAACGTTTTCGATCTGTGCCGGGGGTTTGTATGGCGTATTCTCTTCACTCCCGTGTTTCCACGCCACGGGATATCGACATTTAACAGTCGTTCGTTGTACATTTCCAACGGACTCGAATAACGATGCAAAATCCGCGTCCCTCCTGCCTCTTTTTTGACTCATTGTAAGTTATTCACGAGATACGGACTAGCAGTAGGTATACATTGGCCGAATATCGCGACCGAATAACCAATATTATTCCCATATAGCACATCCAAATGAAATATATTACAGATCAACAACGGGGGGCGGACGGACGTCTTTCGCGTCTCTATTATGCTCTGTGCTAGCAAAGTTAAAAAAATATAACTCCACACTTCTCTTACAGAAGATGATCGAGTATACACAAATATACAAATCTCTGTTGGTTGCGAGAGAGCGAGAAAAAGTACAGTCCATGATAATAACGGGAGACATCGTTGAATGTTGATAGATAAAAAATTAAAAAAAAATTTAAAACAAAAAAACGATTCTTCAAACAGTTTTAAACTTTCGTTTCGACGTTACGCTGGAATAATATTCAACATGGTGTATCCCCAAAGCGCTTTCGTCGACGCTCGGGCGCAAAAACTTTTTAATTGGCCACCCTTAATTAGTTAACGAGCAAGTATCTCCGCAATTATTCCGTTTTCCCGTAGTCACCCCGTAAACGTTCTCATCCCCCGCTCATTTATACGTTCGCTTCCATTTCGTTTCTTCGTTTCTCTCTCCTCGTAGTGCGCGTTTCCCGAATATTCTTAGCTTCTCGCAATAAAAATCGGAAAAAAATAGCAATAATTTGCCAAATAATGGTGCAATAGGCATCGTCCGAATTTGTGTTCATTTTATGCTTGTTGTATTTCGTTTTAATCGCTCGGTCGCAACTCAATGTCATAAAAATGATGAAATTGCACAAAAGATGGTAAATATTCCCTTTTTCAAGATACGATCGAGCGGTCAATGTAACGTAGACTGGCGAGCGCGGGCTTTCGTGTCCTCGGTAGCAGCATGCTTGGTATATCATTTGATTTTTATCGTCGTTGGCAACTTCCGGTGTATCGCGTGAGCCCAATAACTTTTGGGTTCGTGGTATCCGCGAAAAAATGGCGAGCGAGATGGCTCGTCGGTCGTTGTTGTTCCGCTGAAGCGTTGTTGAACCGCGGTGTGACGAGTATGAGACGAGTGAATGATAAAAAATGCATGCATGAAAAAATAGGTATACACCGTAGACGGGCGGGGGGAGGGGGGAGGAGGTGGTGGACGGTGCGAAAAATCAATGTTGTAAAATATTAATTTACCATCGAACTGTGATTACAGAGAGCGGTAGACAGGTGGGTCCTCACGCGTGTGCCATCTGTCAGACGATGGTTGAGGGAGGTGCTCAGAGTCGCGCTCTGTCGCGCAGCCAGGCCTCGCTGTACGGGCTTCGAGAGGATCAGGTCCAACCGGGTGCGAGAGTCTGCAATACCTGTAGATGCAAAGCGGTTCGTGGACGTTATACGGCTTGTCCTTTGCCCGGTTGTCCCAACCTCAACAACGCCAATTCTGCCAAGACGAGAGTCAAACGTTTGAGAGCACTTCCGCCAAAGTGGCTCGATCTTCCAACGGAAATTCGGGATCCCGTTATCCAGGAATTTCGTAAGTCAAAACGACGATAATGCGGAGAACTGGGTGTAGGAGAGAGACTGCCAGCGGCGCGCCGCTATACATAAATAGTACGGTTCGGTCGCGAGAGCACCGAATCGTTTCTCATCAATTTATTCTTTATTTGTTACAGAAATTCCCAGCAACGCGACAAAATGCTGCTCGGCCTGTTTCAACCGGATATCCCGACGTTTGGCCCCGCATCTCGCTGGTGGTACGGACGCCTCGGACGAGAGCGCCGAATCATCAGCAAGATTGTGGAACGACGAAGAGCTCAAACAGTTGAGAAGAGCGTTGCGCGAGCACGGTACGAATTGGCCAAAAGTGTCCGAACAAATACCCGGAAAGTCGAACCATCAGTGCAAAAATTATTACCTAACCTACCGCAAGAAACTAGGATTGGATCAGGTCGTTGCCGAATATTATCAATCTTTGGGAGAGGAGAGAAGGCCTTGTCTAACGGACGAGGAAGAGAGCGGTAGCAGTACGAGTAGTTGCGACGAATTGGCCGTAAGTTTTATCCTATTTTTTTAAATTCTTTTATCTTTTTTCCTACTCGTCGAAACAATCACTCCTGTCAGCAGTTCCAATACGTCTCAAATAAATCAAATCAACATTGTTTTATTTTTCGTATGTTTTTTTTCTCTTGTTTCGAATGCGACAAACAAAAAGGTGCACGACTCGAGCGATACAGCTAGTGCTGGCAGCCCGGTAAATGCAATATCCAGCAGTACGCCCTCGTCTCTCATACCTACGGCTGCTTCGACCACTATAAAGGTGGCATTCCCCACGGAAAATGTTTCGGACATACGAATTTCTTTGGTGCCACCGCCAACGAGCGTAGGTTCCCTTCAACAACAGCCACCGACAACGAGCGTTGCTCAGCCAATCTCCAATCGAGAAGATTACGACAGTTCTGCCACGGTAAGAGATTTACATTTCGTTGTATTCGGTCCTACGCATCTTTGCCTGATGCTATATTGATAGCATCTGTCTCGTAGTCCCTCGTATCCCGCATTTATATATATTCTCGTAGCGCAGGTAATCTAGTGCTACAACCGTATTACCCCGTTACTTTTTTTTCTATTACTCCTTAATCCTTGATTCTTAATCTTTGATCGGTACGACTAATGTCGTTGTACACATCGAGTATATTTGTAGCGCAACGAGGACGATCTCGATGCAGTTTGGTAGACGCATGCTTGCGCGCTTCCGTTTAACTCACTTAGCTCGATGGAGCCATCTGATAGAGGTTGAATAATTGTTCCAGGAGACGGCGGACGAGGGTCAGGGTGGTACGGATATTGACAATGGCAACGTAACCCTCAACGTCCCAACCACCGGTATGACGAGTAGCCTAGTTCAGCACCAACAGCAACAACCACCGCCGTTACCGCCTCCACCACCACCGATCGATCATTCGCCACCTGCATCGACCGCGACCAGTACGACCACAACACCATTGACCGTCAAAGATCTCATGAGCAACGTCATAGAGAGGCAATTGAAGAGAAATCCCAATAGTCCAGCGGGCGCTGTTGGATCCTCGATACCTGGAAGTTCAGGAACACCGACGATATCGAGTATCCTTAAAACGGATCATCGGAACGACATCACGTTCGTTCGCGAGTACAAACCATCCTCGAGCTTGTCCTCCACTGCCATGTCCAACAGGGACTCGAGTCTCGCTACCCTGTCGGTAGTTTCTGTTCCTCACCACGGTCATCGTTCTGCAGCCGCCAGTCCACAGCATTTAGGTACGTCCTCTGCCTTATTGTTAATTTTTGTGTATCGAGTAGGAAGAGGGATATATTTTTTTTTTTTTTCAACCCAGAACAAAAGGGCATCAATTCTTGCACATTTTTTTCCGAACGTTAATGACGTTCGTTTTGTTGAACCCCAGGTCAGATGCAAGCAACCATCACGCCTTGTCCGCCGGCGGCTTCGAACGCGCAGTCCCAATCGTCGGATTTATTGCCGAAAGAGGGCCTCGTAGTGATGCAGGTACAGCAAGCACTTCGGGAGACCGAGGGTACGCTGGATCTAAGTATAAAGAAACCCCGCCAACAGCAGCAGGATTATAATCACGCTCTGCAACAGGCACACAAACCTCCGCCGGTGACGGTGTATCGTCCCGAGCCACCGCCGCCACCCGGGGCCTACTATCACTCGCACCCCCACGGGGATCAGGGTCGCGGGGCAAAAAGTCCCCTCGTCTATTCTTCCTCGCCTCGGCCCCAGGCTGCTCCCATAACACCAAAAATCAACAAGGTCTCGGCACCACAGCCTCATCCAAAATTGTCACCCAAGCTTGGTAGCATCGGAGCGACGGGGGCACACAAGGGTGGCTCGATAACTCACGGTACACCGGTTCAACCGTTCACCGTTGAGAAAAGAGTTTACGAGGGTCTCTTGCGCCAAATGACACCGCCAGGCAATGCAGGCTCGCTCGTTACCGGAAATCAAACCGGTCCCAAGGAGCCGGCTGGCTCCATAACCCAAGGCACTCCGGTTCCCTCTTTCACCGTCGAAAAGCAGCATCAGCAGCAGCAACAACAACAACAACAACAACAACAACAACAACAACAACAACAGCAACAACAACAACAACAACAACAACAACAACAACAACACGTATTCATATCGGACTATCATCGTTCGGGTATGAGACATTCGCAGCCGACGACCACCGGCAATGTGAGAAGCACGAATCAGGGACAGGGCGTAGGAGTTACACACGGTGGTAATCAGTACAACTCTTATACCGCTCGTCCACCACCGAGTTACACGATGGAGCAACAGTTATCCTCCCGTCAGATTATCATGAACGATTACATAACGAGCCAACAAATGCACGCGAGAAGTCGCAGCGGTGCATCAGTAGCAGAAAGTCCGGTAAAGAGCGAGGTGCCGCCACCTCCACCACCGTCTACGATGTATTACGCTAGTACGCCACCGCCGCCTCAATCGCATACACAACCCCGTCAGGGTGTCATACAGAGGCACAATCCCCAGAAACAAATTCATTATCCACCACCGCCAGCGGGCCTCGAGGCTTTCTCGAGTCTCGTTGACGTCGCGGTGCAACAACCGAGTCTTCCAGTGCCTCATCCTCATGGTCATTCCTCCTCCGGGAGCGTTGGCAGCGGAGGGCACGAGGGTCTTGGTAAAACAATGGCCGATCGTTACGTCGACAACGCACGGGCTTTTCGTGACCAAGATTGTATCAGACTGCAGGAACACCGTTTAGCGATGCAGCAACAGGCCGAGCATCAAATGGCCGCTGTTCATCGTCAACATCAGCATCAGCGAGATAGAGAGCGCGAGCGAGATATCGCCCACATGCGGGAGAAGGAGGAGCAACGAATTCAACGTGAAAAGGACATGCACCAGTTTGAGCATCGCATTTCGGTCCAACAACAACAACAACAACAACAACAACAACAACAACAACAGCAACAGCAACAACAACAACAACAGCAGCAACAACAACAACAGCAACAACAACAACAACAACAGCAACAACAACAACATCATCAGAGGGAAAAAGAGTTACAGCAGGAACAGCAGCATCGTATAGCGCAACAGCGTGAAAAAGATATGCAACACGTTGAGCATCGGATATCGATTCAGCAGAGAGAGAAAGATATACAGCAGCAGCAGCAACAACAACAACAACACAGTGATCATCGTATGAGCGTTCATCAACAACACAGAGAAAAAGAAATCCAACATCAGATGGCAGCGGCTGCTGCAGCAGCTCAACGAGAGAAAGAACATCAGGAACATCGTATAGCTGTGCAACAACAACGCGAGAAGGAGATGCAGCATCAACACGCCGAGCACCGTTTGGCGGTTCAGCAGCAACGGGAGCGGGATCTCGCTCATCTTCATCAACATCAACAGATACAACAACATATTCAAGTGCAACAGCGAATGGAAGCCGAGAGACGTCATCTCGCTCAAATGTATCGGGATCAGCAACATCAACAACTCGATAGGGATTCATCAAGAATTTTAACCAGTGGATTCTCACAGTCATCCAGACATCCACAGCAACAACAACAACAACAGCAGCAGCAACAACAACAACAACAACAACAACAGCAACAGCAGCAACAACAACAACAGCAACAGTCGAGCTCGAGACAAAGTCAGTCATCGAGTCAACAACAGAATGAATCTTCATCGACGTTGACGGCTGCAAGTCTGATAGACGCAATAATAACTCATCAAATTAATCAGGGCGTCGAAAACACGGGCGGAGCGCCGGCATCGAATAGTCAACCGACGAGGCCGGGCGATCGATTGTTCCAAGTTCGTAATGCTCTCATCACTTACTTTGCTATTAATTTTTCCTTTTTAACGCATTCGATATACCTGTTGTTTTCGCCAGAGTTTCCATCGTGAGAATCAAGCAGAACCGAACGGTGTTGCGCACAGTCCGGCTGGTGATGCAAGCGGTTCGAACAGTGGCTCGGGTACCGGAAGTGGCAATAGCGGGAAAGTAATGACATTGGGTGAGCACGTTGATCACATCGTCACAAAGGATTATGGACCTCCCCATTCCTCGTATAGATCGTACGCAGGGTGAGCCAATATTTTTTTTTCTCATCTACGTACGAGCATACCATATTATTAGGAAATTTGGATCTAATATTTTTTTTTCTTTTATTTCGTTAGATATCAGATGTCCGAGGATCAGTGGAAGGTGAGGAAAAGTTCGGAACCTGACTCCGTTAAATCCGGTGATGAGAGGCAGATTATACGAGTGGCTCAACAGCAACAACAGCAGCAGCTACAACAACAGCAGCAGCAACAACAACAACAACAACAACAAAAACAAAAACAACAACAACAGCAGCCACAACAACAACAACAACAACAACAACAACAACAACAAGTTTCCCCGCTGGTCAAGCAACAGTTTCATTCGGTGGTGGAACCCGTGTCGCCACCGGAAGCAAATGCGAATCACTATGCTCGACGTTTTTATGAGGGAGCCACTGCCACGACGACTTCCGGTAACGCCCCAAATAAACCCCATCTTTCGCCGCTCGATTACGTAAAGAACAAGATAGTCGAAGTAATGAGAACATCCGAGGACGACAAGTCGGGTGGGGGTGGTGATCGAAACGGTGGCAATTCAGAAAAGGAGGATAAACAAGCTGGCGTTGGAGCAGTTGAAGGCCCATCGAGTAGTGGCGAGATGATGATTGACGAGGGTTCGAGTCAAACGAGTCAACCACCAGCACCAACACCGACCAACTTTTATCCGTTCAGCGCCCTTGGTGTTCACACAGGACCTCCACCGGCACCTCCGCCTACAGCCTCGGTTACCGGCACGGTAACGAAAGTTGATCAGATGCAGGCAGAACCGGCGCCTCTTTTGTCCGCTCAGTATGATCCTCTCTCGGACGAGGATTGAAACGAATAACGAGCCCCCGAGAGCGCGATAAAAAAAAAGTATCAAGTCCGTAAACTCGAAGTTCAAATAACGATTTGTCATCGAGATTCGTAGCGACGATGAACCATGCTATTTTTTTCTTGGTACATTACGCCCCCCCC
>JABSMR010007842.1:0-11929 GCA_018902295.1 Dusona sp. PSUC_FEM 10030013 | reverse complement strand
TCCATTACTCATTACAATATAATGTATAATGTAAAAAATTTCCATTACACATTACATTGTAATGGGTAATGTAAAAAGAATCCATTACACATTACATTGTAATGGGAAATGAAAATGACTTTCATTACCCATTGAAGAAGTAATGAGTAATGCATTACTTTTACATTACAAATTTTGCATCCCTGATCAAATCATCGCAGACATTAAACAATTCGTCCGAAGTATTAAATCCGAGTGTAAAAATCAAGTGCTTTTCAAGTATAACAATTCAAATATGTGTGTGTTAACCGAGAGCAGTGATGACTTTTCCAAAGTCAAGTCGCTTTTTCTCCTGCTCTGATACCACACCACACCTATTCAGACAAAGAAAATAGACCAAAACACCTCGTCATCAAAGGCCTTCCAAACATGTGCCCAAATGACATTTCTGACGAATTAAAAAATTAATACAACATCAAGTTAAAAAGGTGTATTGTAATGAAACAAAAAAAAGAATAACCTCATAATTTTCCACTCTACATGGTAACATTCCAGAATGCCAAGGAAGCTAATGAAGCAATAACCCAAGTGAAACATATCAACTATATTAAAATAAAATGGGACAAATACAGAAATTCTCGATTGGTCACCCAATGCTACAATTGCCAAGCCTTCGGACATGGTTTTACACAATGCTCCAATCCGCCAAGATGTGTTAAGTGCACGCAGTCGCACAATACACGTGATTGCAACAAAACAAACGAAACACCACCGCAATGTGTCAACTGCCTTGGTAACCACCCAGCAAACTTCAGAGAGTGTCCTACATATATTGAACATCTAAATAAAATCTCTGCAATTAAAACAAAAACAAAAATAATCCCAAAAACTTCAAATGTACATCACCAACATCGAGCAGAGCCACCTGTACATTTCAACTCAGAGAAAAATCTACAACAAACCAACAGTTACGCATCCATAACTGCAACCAACTCCAGCCAAGTTCAACCACATCCAAAAAATCAACTGTACCCAGCCCAGCAGAGTCTTCAGCAACATGTTCCGGAACATTATCAACAACAAATACTTCTCTTTCACGATTTAATTAAGGAAATTGATCAACTAAACAAGGTTTGCAACATTACTAATCTAATACAAATAGCGAAACTACTAAATCAAAAAATTCTTGAATGCAACGACAATGTATCCAAAGTATTATTAATATTAGAGCACTTGAATGGCGCAAAATAAAAGCAAAAGAAATATAAATATTGTGCAATGGAACGCTAATGGATTACTATATAGAATAAGAGAATTAACAAATTTTATAAATGAACAAAATGTAGATATTCTTTTAATAAGTGAAACGAAACTAAAAAACACGAACGCATGCTATATTCCAGGATACAAAATCTACAGAAAGGATAGACCCGATCAAAATGGGGGTGGAGGTGTACTAATAGGCATTAAACCTGATTTACCTCATTACGAGGTCCCTACAAATACGATTTCATTAGAAGTAACTGCAATTATGCTACCCAACATAAACACTTTAATTGTTTCTGGTTACTTACCACCGAAAGCAACACTTAATACAGTCGAACTACAAAACATACTTAAATTAAGCAATAAAGTCTTAATCGCTGGGGATTTTAATTGCAAACATCGTTTATGGCATTGTAATGCAGCTAATACTAACGGAACAAAATTATTCAACATTCTACAAACCCTTCCAATTAATCTGGATTTTCCAGATGAATACACTCTCACACCTTACAACGGCGGGCTATCCTCGACAGTAGATATTATCATTAACAAAAATATTAGAAAGATATCTAAGCCACAAGTCATAAAAAATCTAGATTCTGATCACTACCCCGTACTTACTAAGCTAAATGAAACATGCGAAACCATTACACCTCGTACAATTCTAAATTACAAGCAAGCAAACTGGAAGTTATTTAAACAAAAATTAGACCAAACTACAATTATAAACCCAAATATTGAATCTGGCGATGATGTAAATAAGGAAATATCAATCTTCACAAAAAATATTTAACAAGCTGTTAAACTAGCTATTCCAGTGGCTAATATAAACACATACAAACCCTCCCAGACAATATTATCAATCTAATTAAACAACGCAACTATCTTAGGCGCAAGTACCAACGCACCAGACTATGTAAATACAAAATAGCTTACATAAAATTAGCAGCAAATATCAAGACTGAAATAAATAAACATCATAATGATATAATCGAAAAAAGACTTAAAGCATTGAATGTAAAAAATAACACTTTATGGAATGCTGTAAAAATGCGCAAAAATACTTCTAACCAAATCCCGACACTCCATGCATGTTCTGGACTAGTATTTAGCGACCAAGACAAAGCCGATGCAATTGCCGATGTTTTTGAAAACACCCACACACTCACAAAAAACCTAAGTAATAATAAAACAGAACAACAAATAAATCGATCTCATCAACAAATTAAAAATCAAACCATAAGCATAGATCAAATAAAACTTACCTCACCGTCTGAAATTTCAAAAATCCTCAATAAGATCAAACCTAAAAAAGCCCCAGGCATAGACAACATACAAAACATCGTATTAAAAAACCTCACAAAAAAGTCTTAGTCCAGTTAACCTACATCTATAACTTCTGTCTTAAGTTCGCCTATTTCCCTAATGGCTGGAAACAGGCAATAATATTGCCTTTTCACAAACCAGGAAAAGACAAATTATTTCCACAGAATTATCGTCCAATAAGCCTGTTACCAACTATGGGAAAAATACTCAAAATTATTATTAATACTAGGCTGAAAGCCTTTATTGATGAACATGAGATATTGATGCCAGAGCAATTTGGATTCAGACACCATCACAGCACGGTTCAACAACTTGCTCGTGTAACTGACTTTATTAGCAAGAGTTTCAATGTGAATAGAAGCGTTGGCCTCCTTCTATTGGACATTGAAAAAGCCTTTGACACCGTTTGGCATAAGGCTCTCATCCATAAGCTGCTCTCGCACAATATCCCACTGTACATAACAAAATTTATAGATAATTACTTAACTAAACGATCATTTCAAGTATCAGTAGGATCTGATCTAAGTTCGAATCGCATTATTCATGCCGGCGTACCGCAGGGTTCCATTTTGGGTCCTACCCTATTCCTTTTATATATAAATGATATACCCAAACACTCGCATACACAACTTGCGCTTTTTGCCGATGACACTGCATTACTTACCGCTTCCTGGAATAAAGATGTAATATTAAGAACACATAAACAAACTAGAAACATACTACCACAAATGGAAAATAAAAGTAAATGTTAATAAAACCGAAATTGTAATTTTCTCACATAAAAACAAACAACCGAAAACCAGTATACAAATGTATAATCATACCCTAAACTTGTCTGACAGCGCCAAAAATCTTGGTCTAACACTAGATAATAAACTATCATTCACCAAGCATATTACCACTATTACTAAAAAAACCCACGTTGCAATTTCAATTCTTTATCCACTTATAAATAAAAATAGTAAACTAAATAAACAAAACAAGCGCACTATTTATACCTCATGCATACGTCCTATACTATTGTACGCGTGCCCTATTTGGAGTAATACATGTAAAACAAATTATAGAAAACTTGAAACCATTCAAAATAAATGTCTACGTATGGCAAACTACACAAACCAAACAAATAAAAACACATTTACAAGCATAAGAAATATAATTTTAACACAAACTACAAACTTCTATGAAAACAAACTTCAAGGCTTAGATATTCTACAAAATGTATGCGGAACTATTATTAAATATCCATGGCAAAAATACAAAGTTCCACAACAATTATGAATACATAAAACATAAAAATTTTATAAACCTCGAACATAACACATATCTTATTAGGTTTTTTAGATAATTTTTCCTAAAACAAAAACACGTTAATACAATTAAAACACTTATTATCAACTACTAGTAATTTATTTCTGACTTGAGTTAGCATAAGCAAGGAATCAAAAATGTAATCTAACTATTGTGTACCTGAACAAATGTAGTCTTACCTGAAAACTCAATAAAACTCTTTTTGACTTGACTTGACTTGTAATGTGGGCACGTGTGGTTTAGATATTGGCATTTATTTCACCGGCGACTCTTGCGATCGTTGCGAATATTATCCGATTGATATAAATGTGAGGGCGTGCAATAAGTCTGCTTGGTCCATGTCTTTTTTACTTAAAACTCTTCATAAAATCAACATCTCAGCCAAAAGTTGAAGAATCGCGGGTTGTTTATGAAGAAGCGAATATCTAAATAATGAAATATCACTCATAGCACAGCGATGGTTGTGGAACACCACGCATCTCCCGAACCTCATTGCGGTACGGAAATAACATAACAGCTAACCACATGTACATGCGGAATCTGCGTTCCTGAATGCTACGCTACGTCTTTAGTTGAGCTAAGACGAGCGTTATTGCAGCTGCATTTCCAACAGTAAGCGGAGGTGTCGCAACACATAAAAAAAATATTGCGAAAGTATGTTGGTTCGGCAACTCGATGATTTCACTTTGAAATCAGAAAATTCAATACGAGTTGCATAAGCGACGTAAGTGAAGCGGTACCAGTTATTTGTTTTAAACAAAGGCCTGCCTAGATCTCTCACACGCCGTGTTTTAAAGCACACAATAATGCAACTATGACCACATGCACTGCAACACCACGGTCGAAATACAGTCACAATAATATCATTCTATTCTTAGTGTATCCTATTTGCTTAAAAAAAATAATTTTTTATTTTCCATTCAAATGTTTATTGACTTGAAATTAGTTGTATCGCATTGAATTATTCGTATACTTGAATTCGGCACAACTGTACGGTATAGGCATGGTAGTCTGCAATTAACGTTTATTTTCGTGCCATCACATATCTGCTGTACGAGGTACTCAAATATTTCGTTCGTAATCGGTCGTTTTCCGCAGTTTTTCGCCATTATCAAATGTTTCATCCTACAGGCTATCAAAAACTTCCTTCGGTACTTGGACGACTGGCAGAAAGTAGCGCGTAAAGAACAATCGCCCATTCCTCTTTCGTCGAGTACCGTCACAGGGTTGAAGGTCACGCTTGGTGGTACGTTGGAGCTTGTCGAGTATCTAAAAAGTGCCAACTACGACTACGTAATGACCGCTCGACTAAATCAGGACGCACTGGAGGTAAGAATCGGGTGGAATCTTTTCAATTGGTTCTTCTTTAATTTTTCTGCCTAATACAAATCAAGGAGCAATGTAATTCAGCTTCAGTTTCCTATTATAAAGCAAATTAACTATTCAATGTTTGGACTTACAAATTTCGTACTTCTTCAAAGGTTAGATTTTACAGTTATATAGGATTTATGGTTAAATATTGAAGTGAAATACAATTACAAAATAAGAAAATTTCAAAAGCGTCAACTTTCACGAACAAAGCTTGGAGTATTTTGTACCCCGACGGGTTAAGTAAGGATTCAATAAAATACCCGATATTTTCATCTGTCATACTTAAACGCTCGGATTCGATAACTACATTTATTATTGTCATTTCGATTGTTAAACGCTTATTCTTGCTTTCACATATGCTTGCATACTTTTGCCAATATCATACGTGATATCAGCCAATGAAATGAAATAAAAAATAAAGAAGAGTATTTTGCAATGGATGATACAATTAGTTTTTGGTTCGTTTCAGCGATTCTTTGGCACGATGCGCAACGCTTGCGGCAGCAATGACCATCCAGACCCAACCTTGTTTGCCCAAGTGTTCCGCCTTCTCTGCACGTACTCCCTCGTCAAGCCGCCGAAAGGAAGTAACGTGTGCGGCACCGAGCTATTGGAAACTTTGATGGAAACGAAAGAGTCCATGGCTGAGAAAGCTAAACCGAGAAGAGAGTTTTTAGAGAAGCTTGACGCTCTCATGGAAATCGGAGAACTCAACGAACCCACCGATACCTCTCCCGCAACGCCTTCTCAACAGGATCATCAGTACTCGGAAACCGGGTCTCAATCTATCCACGGCCATCTCTCGACACGCGACTATGATGTAGTCAGAACAAGCGACGAAGTGCAAGCATACATTGCGGGTTACATCGCTCGAAAATTTTTACAATTGACCAAATGTAATGCTTGCATCGATCGTTTGAAGAGTGACGACAGATGCGATCGCGACGAGATTGTGGACCTTATGGACCGGTACGGTGGATTGGTGTGCCCGAGTGAAGAGCACTTCAAACTGATCAAATGTTTGGAAGAAGCTATCCTCAGCGTCGTAGGCACATTGGCGATCAACGAGGATACTCTGTTCCAAATCATCCAAAGAGTTCAGGAGACGCGCAACCTGAACTTGGTCGGATGTTTGGAACATGAGAAAGAAATGGCTAAACGCGTCGTCAATTTTTATCTCTTGATGAGGGCACATTTTCTGGCGGCCTCATTGAACAGAAACTGCGACGCGAAGAAAGTCCGGAGCAAAACTTTGCGAAAAAACGCAAAATTATAATTTCATCGTCCAAGATAAGGCATTATTAATTTACATTTAAAATTGAACCCTCACTGGACACACTCGTATACAATCACCTACGTATCCTAGTGTGTCAAGTAAGTCAATACTTCTTCTGCGACAACGGACAAGCGTAGTCTGATTTTGAAAGTTCGACACGCAGTTCAAAGAACTAATCACACGTCCTATTTTTAAAAAATACTTATTCTTATTCTCAACATTACTTTCTGTTTTACTCACACACGCACTGGACAGGGCTCCGAGAAAGATTTGTTCTTTCGGGAAGAGCGTATAAAGAGCGAGCAACGAAAAATCAACCCGTACAATTCGCTTCGTCCGAATTGCTCTCGCGGTGACCGCAGTCACCATGACAGCAACTTCCGACGATACTGATGAGGATTACGAGGAGGAGAACGAGGACGACGAGCACGAGGAGGAGGAAATGGAAGAAGCTGTACTGGAGGGCAGGTAATCCAGCAACAATTTATTCCGATAATCGATAACTCTTCGTTTTTTTTTATCCATCGCATTCTTCAACCCTGTGATAGTAATTGTGATATCTGATTTCCATTGCTTACTAGTCTCTTACATATCGACGCTTCTTACGAAAAGTAACACGTTTATATGCTATTTAGCATGTAAACGTGCTACTTTTCGTAAGAAGCGTCGATATATACCCAAGTTTTTTTTGTCTTTTCCCACTTTTTTTTACAAAAGCAAACTACAGTGTTTCGAAAAGAGAGCAAGAGACTAGGATTAAACATGAAGTAAAAAATGCTTTCAGGTACGGTCCAAAGCCAAAAGAGTAAGTGATAGACTACGACGAGGGCGAGGCTACGAGTCTGGACAAAATTCTGGAGGCTTGGTGTGCTCCACGCCATGGATTTTCTCAACGATCATCGTTATGACCCGACGGAGATTTCTAACACGTTGAAGCCACCGATGCCGACGTAAGTTGAAAATATACTTCTTGACTCGGTGGCGAATTTTTTTCACTGCTTCATTCGCTTCCAATTTTTCTATTTTCACAGACACAGCGTCTCGTCTATGTCACCTCCGAAATTGACGCTAACTACGAGCTCACTCAGTGAGCACGATCTCGACGAAGGAAGATCGTTTCGAACGAACGATCCTGTCAGCATAACAAAACGACAATAAATGATGTCTTCGAGATAATATAGATGTTAGGTTATTTTATTCGTAGTCACATTGTATTGCGTTATTCGAAAAAAAAATTGAAATATGTAGCCACTACGGAAAGGATGAAAAAACAAACAAACAAATTCGTAAAGCGATATATCGAATCCGCAAGCCGGTGATAACAATAATTAAATCATCAAATTAAATTGTACTTCTAATTTCATCTTCCGGGCTCACGTACAAAAGCATGTGGGCTGAACTTGTAAAAAAACAAACAAACAAAATACTGGTGACCCCGAAATTAGCGTACATTCTTTATTTACCATAAGCGGTTTTGTTTTACGAGAGTGTTTGTCCAATTGAATAAAGCTATGATATTTTTAATATAGTAATAGTAATGTATGCAACATTACTGCAAACGAGAAAAGTTCACAATTTCTGTTCAGTTTTTAAAAAATTACTTCAATTTAGAAGCAAAAATAAAAATGATTTTTTTAAATTTTAATACTTGGTCTATGAAAAATATTTATTGTGAGAAAAAAAAAATCTTCCGCGAGGTTTGAATCCCGGGTTCTTCAGCACTCCGCTCAAGCGTGCTAACCATTGAGCTATCACTTCTATTATCAGATCAGGTAGCTTTCTAATATTTAAGTTGTTGTCCCGCTTTGAGTTTAGATTCGGCTTGGTTTGTTGGTTGGGTTGAGTTGGTTTGACGTTTGATGTAAATTCTATATTGTTTTATTTTTGTTTGTGGCGACTTATAAGTAACATTTCTCTTGGAAATCAAATCACGGAATAAAAATAAAACATTTGCAGTACCAATCGCCTTCAAGCACAAAAATTACTAACATATTATCATTTCATAACTTGAACAAAAGCATATCAATATTACTTATCAATAGTATAAGCTGCGCTAATAAGAAAAAATGTACAAGTCGCGGATGAACGATTCAAAATCACCGCGCTTGACGGTTCCGATCAGAAGTGGCGCCGCCAGGCGGTGCAATTATAAGATCGCTTCTCGCTTTTTCCGACCACTTCTCTAACATTGCGTTCGGGCTCCTTTACTCTAGTCTCCATGGTTACTCGCCTTCATCTGTCGCACTTATCGATGTGTCTTAGGGTTGTTACATCCTAATCGGTAATATCAAAGTCAGTTTAGTCGACACAGTGTGTTCGGTTGGTATCTCAAACTCTTGACAGTCGATAACGTACCAACACGGTTATCACACACCAGTTAGCATCACTCGTCGATCGTAAACACTTACAAGGGGGCATTATCTACTCGTCATCACCGATTTCGTTCAAATTTATAGGACATGCAGGGCTTGGCTAGAAATGAAATTAGCCGAAGTGGGAACTCTAGATGGCCAAGCGTTTCAAAAATAAAAATGTTGACGCGACTCTCGCACCGTATGAGCCATTTACGTTAACATGTTTACCAAGCAGCGGTTGGTGTAGCGGTAAGAGCTCGGACTAGTAATTCGATGGTCATGGGTTCGACTCCCCGCGTGCAGACTTTTTCTATCTTTTTCTCAATTTTTATATTATCCATTTTCTCATTCTACCTTCATCGAGTCTCAATCTGAAATATAAAATCTCCGTACAACTCGAACTCTGTAAAACACGAACTCGGAAACTATTCAAACATTTAATATCGGACAGTTAATAAAGTTTACGTTATTGGTTATTGTTATATTAAACCAAGAGAACAATTATTTATCTCATGAGTAGAGAATCAACGTAAACCTCATCGACATCCAATCGATCCTAACAAATCGATCCCATTAAATATTTTGTTGTGTTCGAAATTCGCGGGTGATCTCCAGTAATAAGACTCACTTGCGCGGAAAACTCAGTCGTTTTCAAAGTTCGCGCCCTAACTCCGATTACGCCGCGTCTTCGGTCAGTATTTCCCTCTCGGGAAGTAACAGGATTAATGTTGACTAGCATCATCATGGTAGTTTCGAAATTCAGTTAGAATGATAGTGCGAGAGTCCAGTGGCATTTCATTGGCATATACTTTTTGTACCGACCGGAAGGCTTCCATAATTTTCGTTCGGTAAAAATCGCGTACACTGTGGTTCTACTTTGGTCTGTTTTTCTATAACTTTTCGCTTACATAGATTACATTTCGAGTGAGCACAATATTCGTTGAGAACATTTTTGTGCATAATTTTTTGAGTGATTTGACGCGACTGAAAATTTGTTTGCATGTTTGATTTTCACCGGAGGTAATCCATTTTATAACTAATATTTAGGGGGAGTAAATGTACTTGTCTCAACGTTTATACAGCATCTATGCTGTGAGCTTTAGCGTAGTACATGAACAGTTGTGTGAAAGGCATTAAATCGGGAAATAATCATGGGACTTACGTATTCTTTTAATTTCTTGATTGTTTTTATTAGTTTTTGTTGAATAATTTATTAAACCGAATAACTTATTAAAGTTGAATAACTTATTTAGTCTTTTGGATCCATTATGGGCCCCCATGACTGCGCAGCCATAATAAACATCGGTCCCGATCCGTATTCTCTCCTGTCATTGGATTGAAACTTGAACCTCCTCAGCAATAAAGTAAAATTTAATTAATCAGCGTATATCGATATATCTCCAGACATCTAGGAAGTAGCAATCCTTTTCTTAATCCAGTCGCGATAGTAGTAAACATTAGTGTAAACATCAGGGAAACCGTGAGCACACGGTAAACCGTAAGAAACGATACCTATCAGTTCATTTTTGTAAGCAAGTGGGCCACCACTGTCACCCTGGAAAAAAAAATGGCAGTTAAAATTTGTTTCTATCATAACAACCTGATGTTTATTGATAATTAGTACGATTGCCGGTATTCCAAAGCGCAGCCTCGAAAATCAATTGCACAATAATGTTTAACAAGTTTTACCATAACACATTATGCCCAAAAAATAGATGTCCGAGAATCAGAGCTATTGATAAAACAGGTACACGTGTTAAACTCTAGTACAATTGTTCTTCGTGTAGATGCACCATGATAAATATCCGTTTCTGAGTAGGAGGAGTAATATGACTAGGCAAAATTTACCATGCAGACACCTAGTCCAGGAGCGTTGAAGGTGCAGATTTGATGAGACGATATGTTAAACTTATTGGCAAATATCTGGCACTCCCGGGAATCGAGTGTATGTAGTGTCACCTTCATAAGTTTCTCAGATATCTTGGGGTTACGGACATTTTCTAGACCCCATCCCGAGGCAATCACGGCAACTCCGCTTTTCGTCTCGTTAGTTGGTAAGTTAATTTTATCCTGATGGTTATCGAACTTAATTTCTTTTGCTAGCTACCATGGAAAACGGAATTAAATAAATAGGTGTTTGTTAGAAAATTCTTTCGCTAATTTTTATTGCCCATGAGAAATATTTTGTTGATGATGAGCAATCTCAAGAAGTGAAATTAACAGGTCCAGTTACCTCAACAATAGCAATGTCGTGGCCTTTAAAGACAACGTATTCTGCGTGCGGAAATACTGCTTTAACGGCGTGAACCTGCCCGCCGGAATTCAAATTTGTTCCAGTCGTAACTGTGAAATCAGTGTAAGGTTTTTTAACAACACCGTCGATGCAATGGGCCGCGGTGATAATGTAACGCTTATCGATGATGGAACCTCCGCAGAAATGCTTGTCCTTCAGTCTCAGCGAAACCTGGTAAGGAAATTCGTTGGGTGCTGCCACAGTACCTCCAATGATTTTTTGTGGCGATCTAGCATTTCCAACTGTATCAGAAGCAATTGAGTATTACAATTGAAATAGCTGTCGGAATTAATACAGATTAATATTTATATATATTGTAACGTGGTGGAATCCACGTTACGAGGACGATTCGAACTAAGTGTGGCAGCGGCCTGGATAGCTCAGTTGGGAGAGCACTCGACCGGCAATCGAGAGGTCCCGGGTTCGATTCCCGGTTCAGACACTGCCGCATTTTTTCGAATCGTTCCTCTTGACCAAAAACACCCGGATCACAATATATATAATCAGTGTATCATCCACGGAAATATATAGGCATATAGTCAGTGTATGATCCACAAATTACCAGATATATTACTAGTGTCACTAGACAGTGACTACGAAAAAAAACAAATAAACATCAAAAATGTGTGCGAAAAATTGCACAATATTTCATGCAATGAAAAAATTAAAAAATTAATATCTTCAACATGCGTTAAGCTACATAGTTCTAACTGGTCACAATCGAAAGAAAAAAAAAATAAAAAATACGTGAAC
>JABSMR010007732.1:0-20048 GCA_018902295.1 Dusona sp. PSUC_FEM 10030013 | reverse complement strand
TATTTTTTTTTATTACGATTCTTATTATTTTTATATTATTTTTCATCAATATTTTCGTTATAATAATTATTCCACCGCTAATCGATACTTTGTCGAAATTGCCATGACGTTTAATCCAGAGCAATTTTCAATCAATCAATAAATTGTTTACCTTTTTATGAATTGCTCTTTCTTTTTTTTTTCTCTTTCTACCAAACTTTTCCTTCCCATCCTGTTATACTTTAGCATCGAAGCAACAAAATCATGTATTCTCATATGTTACGAATAAACTTGTACTCGCACAAGTCGATTCCGAGATGTTTGAGCGCGTACGTAGCTTTTCACTCGTTTACTCTGCTGGCGTGTCGTTGGCCTAGAAACGGATGCATATTTCCAGACCGGTAGTCTCATTTCCGAGACTATGTACCTTTAACAATAGGTGTACCAGAGAGAGAAAAAAAGGAGAAAAGAAGAGAAAAATAGAGAAAAAAAGATAAATTGAGACCTTGCTAGTAGAACAGCCAAGCGAGAGAACATATTTCCTATAATTTTACACAAGGTTTGTCTATTGAGATCAAAAGATTGACGAAAATCGAAGCTGTACTTTAAAAGGTCACGAAATAAATGTCCTACGAGGATATTTTTTAACGAACGTTATTGAAATGAATTCATTTCCAAAATCCAACCTTCCAAGTGTTTAACGTTTTTTTCAATAACGTCAAAACGTCAAAAGCCTTTCAGGTCGCCATCACACAGTTACGAGCGCATTATAACGGCACTCAAAAAGTGAGAAAATCAAGATCAAAATGGCAACGATCTTGATATCAAATTTAAGAATCGAGAATTGTTGTTTTTTTTTTCACGAATGGATTACAAGAGATACGCGTGTCAACGGATCGGAAAGATAATTTCTCGAAGTGCATCGTACTCGTTTGTACTGCTGGATCAAAAGAAGGCTCTCGTGGCGAGAAAAATGGAGATAAAAAATGGCTGGGAGTGGGCGAATCAGAAACGTTGAAAATTTCTAACCTCTAAAGCTGTTACGATCGTGGAATGCGTTATGCGGAACGACTTTACAAACACAAATACAGTATATAGGGTGTCCCACCATAAATAGCCAATACCGTAAACTTAAATTCAGGACTGAATGCCGAGTCGAAAAGTTTAGTAATATTTTTTGATCGAGCTCCTAATTAATGAATATTATTAAAGTTGGAAAATACGCGTTCTTTTATCGTGTCGTCCTGTCAAAACGGTCAGAAATAGAGCAAAAGTCCATAGCACCAATCTTGTAGAGCACAAAATTTCCTACGAAAAAGTCTTGGACAGCACTGTTCTATCTTTAGCAGTCTATTCTTGAGAGCGAACCGAAAAATACCTGATTTTCGAGAGTATTTGTTTTTATACGGTATTGGTTCAATCCGCTTTCAGGACGAAACTACGGAACACAGAACAATGCTGTCAAGAACTTTATTGTAGGGAATTTCATGGTCTACAAAATTGGTCCTATGGACTTTTGCGCTATGTCCAACCGTTTGGACAGGATGGCACGAGAAAGGAACACGTGTCGTCCGATTTTATTCATTTAAATCACATCAGGCGGGAAACTGATAAAAAAAAAACATTGTTACACATTTTGACTTGGATTTCGGACACCCCGTACAATACATCCTCCGTATACGCGCACGGATTTGTCAGATTGAATAAAAATCGTTGAAACATAGAGGGTTAGAGTTGTCACTCGGACAGCCACGATTAGGCTTCACTCAAACACAGCCTAGTACGAGCAAAAAGACTAGTGTTTAAAAAAAGCGCTTGGAGGGCTAAAAAGAAAAAGAATTAACCCGCGTGATATTTTGCGGAATTTATGAAAAAAAAGGTAGCAATAAAAATGAACAAAATAAAAGAACTTTGTGCGTATCGAAGCGTGATGAATTTTCAGCATTCACGCAACGCGATAATAACGCGACGTTCGTCCCGTACATCCTGTGACTCGTTTTGCTCGTCGAGTGGAACAAAAAAAATACACGCGCTGTCTGCAAATGTTTGTTACAGGAAAACACGATTCCTCGATTTAAAGTGATGTTGGAAGTACAGTCGTTAAGGAAATTCAGAAGAAAACAAAAATAATATCACCATAACTGTCTAAAGCCATAAAAGGAAGTCGAGCCGTTGTTAATTCATAATTTTTTGCTCAACTACAAAATAAATATGCATGGGGTTTGTGAGAGGAAAGAAGAGAACTCGGCAGTGAACTGTTTGCGCATAAACGGTAATAATTAAAGCTGAAGTGGGGATCGCCAGCGACTTCCGGTCGAGGATAAAAAAGCCTCGTGTTAAAAAGTCACCAGGTTGATATTGTTCTTTTTAGAGTTTCGATTTTAGAATTCTTTTTATCGCCATTTCTCGAGGGCGGGATCAAGATACGTGGCCTGCATTTTAGGTGCGAGTCACCTTGAATTTAAAAATTCGTCGTTTTTCGTAGCTCGCTTATATTCTGTGTGAGAATAAATACGAGGTACACGATTCCCTTTGTTCGTTTACGATGCATTCTCGGAGCTTCGCGAGCCTCACCGTTCACGTCCTCCACGTAAATATACATATAACTAATACGCCTTCGCCCAAAGTCCCTTTTCCCCACTACTCTTACCACCTGTCCCGGAAACCGAGCTCTTATCTCCCCCTCGCTCTGTCCACTCTTACAAAAGTCACACACCGAGAACACGAAAATCGGAGGGCTGGTTTGCTCGCTCTTCCGCTCTACCACGTAATCCACCTGATACGAGCTTTTTTTCAGGATTAAATAAACTGTAAACTCTTTTCTTCCAAAACTAAAATACCGGATGGAACAATTCTCTACGCATTTTTGTCGAAAATTCTCGAATTTAGTTTGAAAGACCCCTAACGGTAGTGTTTTGTACTAAAACAGGAAACGACTACAGCTCCGAGAGTAGAAACGAATATTTCAGGTTTTTTTAACATTTTAATATTCGTAGGGTCGATGGTAAGAATTCTTGGTATCGATTTAATCGATTAAATTTCAAGCTTTGAGTTCTTAAGCTTTTCCCCAACCTCTGACCCCTGCAACAGGGTCGAAAACAATCCCAAGTTTTGAGCAAAACTCTTTTATTAGCATTTTTTCGAAACTTTGTTCGTTTTATAGACTTTTCGTCATTAAATATTGACCAAATGTGATTTTATCATACTGCATTCTGTTCGTTATAAAAAAACGAAGAGAACAATGTATAATTAAACTTTATTATCGCCTACGAGGACCGTTTTATTCTAAAGAGAAGATTGGGGTCGTTTTCGACCCCGTTGTACGGTTTACGCTCCGAAAAAAAGATTATAGAGGTTTTGGGCTTTGTTGATTCAGTTTTGGGGGATTGCGAAAAATAACGAGACACCGGAAACGCTCTAATCGAACGTTGTCTCCCGAGACAGACATTTTCAATTCCTTTCCCACCGACAAAGTCGTAATTATCCGAAACCCGCGTCTATTTCGGCGTAACCAAAGAAAATATTTCCTCTTGGTTGTTTCTATTTTTGGAAGCCATTTCCCACGAGCTTGTGTCAGAATAATTGGTAGGCAAGTCACGTCGAAAAGAATTTCTTCGAAAAGTTACTTATGCGAGTCACTGGTCGATGTAGTGCTAATTTTTCAGTCGTTTTTCTTTTTTTACGAGGTCCCGCCGATTAAACGATATCGAACCGAGGTCGCGTTCTTTAGCATTGAAAAGTATTGTTTTTTTAACGATTCATTGTGAAATCGACACACTGATTTATGCCTCATTCTGATAAGCTGCTATTTTATTCCTCCACTTCCGGTCTCGAGATGCAATTCACAACGAAAACGTCCGTTAGAAAATTTATAATGTACATTCGTTTGTTGTGGGAAATTATATTGTAATATCGTTAAATAAGCTTTTAATTAACACACTGATCGCTGCCTTATTGTTTAACTTACCTTTCGAAGCTTTTCCAACTCCCCGATATCCTGATTACTTGGGGTCGTCTGAAAACAAAAAATCACGAAATAGTGTTAGACAAATTGATCGATTCTTCATTATTTCATTCAATTTATTCAATTTATTCAATTTATTACACTAATAATTTCATACATTTTTTCTTCTATTTCTATTTACGTTTTCCGCGACACTTCGTTGAAATTTGAATTTAATTCCTGCTGTCCTTGTTCCAATATCGAGACAACATAAATTGTGAACGAACGAAGCTTCTTCAGTAAATAATTGACGTTCTAATTTTAAAAAAATTGTATTTCGAATTTGGAATAAATTTTTCTTCAATTATTACAAAAATAAACAAAGGAATTTATGATTTATTTTGAAAGATTAGTTTCTGGTTAATCATATGTTTGGTTTGCTTAAAAATGCTCGAGTCGTTCGATAAAGTCGATCGTATCGTGTGAAACTAAAAATAATGATTTTGAAGTTTCTCACCTCATTGAAAGCCTGCCATGTGGAAGATTGTGGTCCATTAGAGTTAACGCGCGGCTCGGGTGTTCCAAAATTCATGAGTGAAAAAAAATGATTGTTTTTACTGTCGGAAAAGAGATTGTTCTCGGATTCCTCATCGTTGGTCCCGTTATCCGCAAACTCGAGGTCCAGAGACTTTGCGTCACGGCAGTTGGTCACGAAGGATCGAGCAAAAGAGCTCTTGAAATAATGCCCGGGTGATATTTGGCTCCCGAGGGCAAATTCGACTTTGAGACCTTTTTCATTCATTTTTACGAAGAAGAAAACAAACTCCGGAGGAAAAAAACACTGACAGAAAAAGAAACGTTTTCAACGTCTATTTTTTGTAAATATCGAAGCACTCAATAGTCGAGGAGACACTTTGGAAGTTTTTCTAATTTTAGACCATCGTAAACATCCCCTTAATGTATGAACACCTTGACAATCGCACTCACGAATTTCTATTGAAATTAAAACTCACATTTTCAGCGCTTAAGCTCGAAAGTAAATATTTTTATCGAAACAACAACAAGCATTGCATCGAATAAGTTTTGTTTTCGTTTTAATCCGAATTTTTATTTTCCGATATTAAATATTTTTCATGCAGCGAAAATTTGTCGTTATCTTCAATATCAACGACTCCGATGTGATTTCCACGGCAGCACGCGTCAGACTGAAGTCTTTGGGCCCATACTACCAGCCAGTATAGCACCAAGAGTGGTGGCTCAGCAGCCGGATGGCCATTTGACGAGGGGAGAGAGAAAGAGAAAGAGAAAGAAAAGGAAAAATATTTTCATCCACCAATCCCGTTGCAAGTTTAAGTATTTCAAGGGTTGTTCAGTGCTCGAGTCCTTGGGTCAGGTATTTTATGGACAACGCGAAATTGCTCGGATTTCAAAGATTTCAATTTCTTTCCCCCTCCCACAATGAACGACTTTGCTTCGACCTTTTGCACGTTCTCGAGGAATGCTCATTTGAAAATAACTACAAATTGCATTGTTTTATAACATTTTTCAAAAATGAATAAAAAAAATAGCATTTTTTTCTCACCCTAAAAATAAGTATTCGAAAAATTTGCGTACGAGCGTGAATTATTTGATTATTTTTTTTCCTCGTAACTTTCTGCAATCATGATTTTCGAATAAAACAAATAGTAAACAGAAGATCGATCGAAATTGTATTCGTCATTGTTCCAAATAATTTTAAATTATTGTAAAAATTATTTGAACAAATTCAACAAATATGTTCACGATTTCTTCGAATTTTAATTTTTGAATTCCACCAAAAATGCAGAGATTGTTGTTACATTAAATAGAAAAAATAACACATTTTACAAATTATTTCCATCGGTTTGGAACGTCGAACAAGAAGTTACGTGCAAATTGGCAAGTTTCATTGCCATAGGTAGAAAGGTTAAGGTGTCCGGCGCTAATGCGACTTGGCAAACCGTCATAATCGCGTATGTCAAACGAAGCGGAATCCAATCCTACCTCGAATTCTTATTTTCGATCTTTCTCTCTCTCTCTCTCTCTCTCTCTCTCTCCCTTTGTTTCTCTTTCTCTGAGCCTTTTGTTCGCCTATTGTCATTCAGTCCTCTCCGCACCATAATATTTCTCGAAGAATTGTCGATTTGTAAAAGTAATTCACTCGTTTTCGTGTGTTTCAAGAGGGTCAAAAACTTTATATTGTTTCGGCCAAATTTTTCGAGCGGGGTCAATGTGCATGTCGTGTACGAGTGGGATTTAATCCATCAACGATGCTCCAGTGTACCTGTCTCGTATTTCACCTCGAAAATCCACCCTGCAAATCTACCTGGTATTATACACTACCCATCAAAAGTTAAAGCCGCGTATTATAGTCTAGAATGTCATTTTCAGAGTCAATTTTTAGGGTAGAATAAGTTTTTAACTTTTCGACTGTTTTTTTTTCAATTTGGTACACGTGTTCATTGTTTATTTAAAAACACGTAGGAATTTTCTGCGAAATAATTAAAAAATGTTATCTCATAATTTTCGACGATTTCGTAAAACGGTGCGCGGGAACAAAACTTCTGACTGGCGAGCCCTGTGCCGGACGTTGTATGCATCCGAAAAAAAAAATCGAACGGATTCTTAATCTGTATCAATGTTGTGAGCAGTCGTACCAAAATAAGACAGAAAAATTATGTTTTCACAGAATGGCACCCTGCTAAACATTGATTATCGATTTTTCTTATATTTTTTTTCCTTTATGGCTCGTTAAAAGTAAAATAACAATTACTTCGACTCAATTTTGCTACCGTCGCTGAAAAACAGTCCAATAACGATGTATACGAAATTTCAACTCTATCGACCAACTGATTATCGAGATATGGTCGTCAATTATTTATAAAACATATTTTTAAGAAAACCTCTCTCAAGTCGTTTAATATTTTTGTTATTTCTGCCGAAAAAAATTGTATGTGTTTTTAAAGGAGCAATGAAGATGCATACAAAATTTGAGAAAGAAAACTAGTTTCAAATTTATTCTATTCTGAAAATCAACTCCGGAAACGGAATTATAGACAACAATACGGCCTTAACGGGGGAAAGTGGTGTAAACTTACGTTTTTCCAACATTTTCTCATGAAGAAATGGAACAGTTTATTGAATTAACATAAAGCATGAATCGAAATGTACGATGTTAAGTATGTTGACAAATTTTTTTAGACTCAAATATTTCACAATGGCCACGCCACAGCTGCTGGAAGTCGTCCGCTCAAATTTGTACCTTGCAACCTACAGTTCTCAGATCTCAACTGAAATCAAATTTTCATTGTTAAAATACATTAATACGCTTTACATGACGGAGAAAAAAAATGTATAAATTAAATAATTTAGGACTTTTTTGAATAAAAATAATTTATTTTGATTTTTACCCAAAACTGTCCTAAATTTTTACTTTTTTTTTATTTTTTGCTCAGAAAAGCTTTTTTTTTTGCTTAAATAAGCTTAAAAAGCTACAGCCATTTGTTCATGAAAAAAGAATTTCGTTCTCAAGCCCTTAAGGGCATGGATCAGCCGGTATCTCACCACCGTGAGTGCGAGAGAGATAGCTGCAAATTTCGAAAGTCATATTTTTCCTCACCGTTCGTCCGATCGGAATAAAAAAGTCTCAGCCCATTTTTGCCATTGTCCTGCGTGGACTAAGACTTTTTTTTATTCTCATCGATCAAACGGTGTCGAATATTTTGACTTTCGAAAATCCGAAACGAGCGGGACGACTGATACATACCCTTAAGTGAGGCGATCAAGTTTAGAAAAACTCTACGTGGTGAATTCGTAGAGGATCGGTTCAGGAACAACATGAGATGTAATGCATCAAAATCGTTTGAAAAATACGGATTATTCTCTAAAAAATATTGATTTGTTAAATTTCTAGACTACTTTTGAATTTTTTTGGAATTTTTCCTCTTTTTTTAAATTTTACTTTTCCCCTTTTTTTGGTAGCGATATTTGGTAACCCGTTCATTTAATTTCTCAGAAATTTCATAAATATGATGTTGAACCTTTTCACAAAAACATTTGCAAAATTCATGATTATTTACGAATTTTGTAAGTTTCAGGAAAATTTATAAAAAAAAGAGAATATTTTGAAAAAAATTATTTGCATTTAGAAAAATCACCACACTCGTTTCCCGCAACAGAAGAAAAAGATAGTCTGATTCTTTGTCCGACTACTGAGTTGAAACAATATTCTGATAACTTTTTCGAATTATTATTACCGAAAATCAATATTTGTAGAGATTTATTTCAGAGTTTTGTCCAATTTCAAAGTTTTGGAATTCTGATCCAACAAAATTCTTTGCTATGAAATATATCATTCATCCTCATGATAGCACACAATTACAAGCAAACGAACAAAAGCAAAAACTTGAAGAATTGAAGAAAGTACCCGTTCGTTTGGATTTTTGAGTAATTATTGACGCCCGAAAACCGTCATATTCGAGTATATAAGAGAACGGCAGCGCTCGCGCGAGCTATTCTTGTAATACTTGGCGTTGAGCCGCTGCCGCGTCTCTTGGTAAATGAATTTCACAAATTTGCTTGTTGAATTACGAGATTACAGTATTTGGTGATAATTGGTAAATTGTCAACGTACTTTATTCGACTTTTGTTCAGCTATGAGAAATTCTCTTGCATAGGAAAAAAGGTGGTTAGTTGAAAACTTTTGAACGTTAGTGTACACGGTTTTATATACGTGTGTATGTTGTATAAGTGAATTTGGTCAGAGGATTAAACGTTGCGGATTTATAATACGCCGAGGAGTTCGGTTGGCTACAATAGAAGCCCGTTTGCATTTGTCCATTTGAAGGAAAGTGTTCTTACGCGTTAAGTTCGAATAAAGGTAAGTTTTCGTATAATTTTTGTTCGTTTTTATTTGGTCACAAAATAATTCTAGGACAGGTTTTTTTTGCCCAGCAGGAAATAAATATACCTGTTGAATATATGATATATTTTACATGAACGACGAAAAAAAAAATCAGTAACTACGATTTAAGGCACTGATGGATTATAAACTCTTGAGAAACAAAGAAAATAAATAACTTTTGTGAAAGCCTGCAACGCAGTTTTGAAAGGTGCTCTCCCCCTGCTCTTTTTCTCTTACTCTCTCTCTCTCTCTCTCTCTCGCTCTCTCTCTCTCTCTCTCTCTCTCTTAAGATTTAGTGACGGGTGTGAATACGGGTGAACGAAAATCCGATAAAACCTTAGGTGAACTGTGGTTAATGGAGATAGGAGGTAATTTAGGTGGATCGCCATAAGCCTCAAGTTTCTCGATACGTCTCATAATCGATGCCTTCTTTGAATTGTTTTTCGGAGTTGAACCAATGTCGATCGAGCCACCAATCGAATCACGGGAATTCGAAGCAGGTGTCGTCGGATTATATGGCCCTCGGATACGGTAAGGTGTCCCATTTCCCGGTACCCGCAACGGCGTTTTCTTCGCAATTTCCTCCTCTATCAGCCTCGCGCTATTCGCCGCGTATGCGAATGGATCCTGGCAGGCAAAAAGGAAAGAAAACAAATACACGTGCAATTTTATTCTCTGTTATTAACGAGCCAGAGGTTACTATTGTTTTGGCGAATACTTTTTTTCTCACACTGCGCGTATGCTCATTGTCTATGCAATTAGTAGATCACGAGATCATAAGCGAATGTGAGAAAAAACGGCTTTTTTCAAATACATATATGTATGTTTTTGCTATATTTATTTTGTTTGTTAATGAAACATTATAATTAAACAATATTAAGGAGACATATATCTAGAAGGGACAACAAAATTCATGGAAAAATATTTGTTTTTTCGGAAGCAATTGACTCAACCTTTTTCTTGGTTAACGACATAAGTTTCCAGAAGTATATCCATTTTTTTTATTTCAAAAGTGGTCCACGCCCGTGATTAGCCTTTGTATGGAGACTGCAGTTTGAAAAACTGCATTTCCTATTTTTTATTTATTGGATTGGATAACAATCCAATCGTTACTGATCGTTGTTGTTGTTAAAAAAATAAATATTCAACGAAAACCACAAACGGAAAATTTTGAAAAAATTCTGAACAATTTATGGGAATGTATTGAAGGTTGTAAAAAAATTGCCATCGCGATTTTCACAATTGATTAGTAAGAAATGCATTTTTTCATGAAAAAGTACGAGTTTTGACTATTTCTTTGTACAGGGTATTTAGGCCATTAACAAATAATGGATTTACATATTCGATGTACATTTTCGGCGAAAGTTGATAAATAATTGAAAAACTGGACAAAAAAATTGTAACAGTGTATGTCCGACCATCGCTCAAAGGGTTGAACATTTCTACTGTAAAATCCATAACATATTTACTCCTGTGTCATCTCTAATCTTAAATATCTCCAGACATCATAAGATATGCTTAAGTTAAGAAGAGTAGAGTTATTTACGATTAGAGATTATTCAGGAGTAGCCGTGTCAAAAAGTGGAGATATTTAAGGGGTTTCACGGGGCTAACAGGCCGAAAAATTTAGGTGGTTTTAGGATTTTTTTAAAGTAAACAATGTAATTTATTATTTCTTTGTTTTATGACACGTAAACTACGACTATGGAACTATGTCCCATACTATGTCGTTCCATAGTATGTAGTATGGAATCGCTGAATATTTTTAATGCCCAAGGCATTAAAAAAATTCAATGGCTCTGGAGGTAAATAAGGGTGGAGAACACGAGTTCAAAATAGACGCCTCCAAAAAAACGTTGCTGTATGGTTGATGGTAAATTAGCCGTGTACGTTATCGGGAATAAAAGAACAAAAAAGTGTGGAAACGACATATAAGTAACTATCGTTCTACGCAGGGGATTGAGAAATTTTCAAAAATACCAAAATGGGAAGAAAATGAAAAAAAATTCTTTCATATTTTATTTACTTTCCGAGTGAAAAAAGTTCAACAATATTTACTCAGTTTTATCAATCATGGCATTTTTCACTAAATGGAAACTTCATTAAGGCGGTAGGATAATGAAATTTTTTGTTTTGCTGTCAATGTTCTCGGAAAATATAATTTTGGAAAAAAAGCTATTCCAGTTCGATTTTGAAATAACTTGTCCTTAGAAATGCGGAATTGTAGTCCTTGGACCGTAAAAAGACTCGTGTTCATCCCCACAGCTACTTTTTATCCTGGTGAAACCCCTTAACAGCGGAGTTGTTATCGAACAGAGTTCTAAATAGCACAATTACTGTACTGCCAAACATACGCCTCGAAGGTGAATACGTCTCCTTAATATCGTAGACAATGTCTCTTCAATAATAACGAATAATTAAGCAAACGAACCTTTAGCGTTTTGCGCAAACTCTCAAAATGTTTGACAAGGTGTTTTTGGCGTGGATTTTTTGTAAAAACCGACCTCTCGGTGCAATAAGCCGTAGGTATACTTCTCGACGTATTGCGTCGCCATTCGAGGTTACTGCAAGCTATCAATGTTCCAACAGTAAGGATTCTCGAGTAGCCGTGAGTCAAGACTCCTTGCCAGAATAATACAGAAAGAAAATCTGACGTATCGTCGTTCTCCGATCTCGGACAAGCCAAATTCACCGTCTCAAAGTTCTTCATACCCTGTAACGTATTACCGAAATCCTTATTATCCTTATTAGACAGTTTTTTTCTTCATTTTTCAAGTTAACCAGTTGGATACGTTCCTCAATCCTTTACTGCATATAAAGACAATCATGGATTTATAAGTTAAAGAGGTTTTTTTGCTACTAAGCTACGAGCAAAATAACGAAACACTATTTTTTCGAGTAAATTTCCCTGCGGACGTTCTGAAGCTATTTTAAGTATTATTTTTCATTTAAAATATCGAAGAATTTATAAATTTCAGGTTGATGATAATTTTTTAATTATTTACAAAGTTATATAATTTTTTTTATAAGGATTGTAATTTCTTAAGTTTCAAATATTCTTATTTTCAATTTCGTCTTGATAACTATTTTTGGATTATTTTGGATGCATTTTTTTTTTTACATAAGAAAATGTAATATTTTTACGATGAAAATTTGTAATTTTCGGGTTGAAATACATATTTGTATTTGAATGAAAAATTCTTCAGTCCCCGGTTGTCGCAGGTAGTCGTATTTAGCCCTAAGGGCACCTCCGCACTTGAAGGATTAAAAACCCCTCGTTTCTATTGTCTCGCGTAGTTCTTACGGTCAAATAAACGACATTTTCAATCGGTCGAGTACATTTAAGATATTTTAAGCTGAAGAGGACAGGCAGTTCGCGTTTGGCACAAAAAATTGCAATTTTTATTTGTTCTTCAAGAAAACGTACGTGCGGAGCAGGTCCAATGGACGAGACGATACCGACTGTATCAAATTCGCCATAGACAGGATTGAATCCCGCTTCGCCAACGTCCATCAACGAAGTGTAAATTCTTTCCGGATATTTTATTCGTCGCGATGTTTCATGATTGAAAACGGTCTTTCTTCCAGCTGTAATCTGGAGTTCGTTGCATCTGAAAAAAAAAAGAACACATAGAGCTCATAGAAAAAAATGTTTTGTATTTTTTTTACATTCGCTCAATAGATTCTTATCCGCTGAATCGCACGATAAGATAAAAGAACACGTCAGTGGTTGAATCACCATGAAATCGCAGTGACGTAATTAGCAGTTAAATAAATATTTGACAATTCGACGAATGTCATTTTTAATAGAACAAATCCATTATCACTCTTTTCATTTGTTTTTTCTTCGCTTTTTTTTTTACCTTTGCCCAGAAGCAGAAGAATTGTAGATTGCTATCGACGCTCCTTCCTCAAACACTTGATCGGTTTCTCTGTTGCTCGACCATATCGTCATCATAGCACTCGCTTCGCCTTCGGCTATTCGAATTTTTAGTACCGGCGTTACGTCCCTCGCCGGGGGAAGACTCTCTTTCAATTTTTCTGCAATTTTTCGCCTTATTTCGTCCTCTTGATTTTTACTTTCCAAACCAAACTGAAATTCTCTGCTGACGTTTTCACAGATTTCTTCCATTTTTGACTGGCAACGGGCCTCGTGAGCGCGGGCAGCTTCTTCGTCGCATCGTGCGTTTCTGAAAACTTTTTTAACGCTCATTACAATTTTATCTATTTTATTTGTTTGTTTTTAAAATTGTGTAACTTTTTTATGTTTTTCATTTAAATCTTACCAAATTGACCGTCGGCCAATTTTTCTCGATACAAAATTGGATACGATCGAGATACTGCGACGACCAATTTGCAGATGACGCCACCATTCGATTTTATAGATTTTAAACTCAGTGGCATAGGCCCTCGATTGGCACGGTAAAAACCCAATTTCGTGTCCCACCTCGCTCGCCTTGTCGAGTTTGTGTGAATTCTTAACGTCACGCAATCGGGGATCTGAAGATAAAAGTGTTTACTTTAAAGCAGTGCAAAAATAGATTAATCTACTAAATTGAACGAAAATCTGATAGAAAGAAAAAATATCGACGTTTCCACAACGCGATTAATATAATTTCAACATTTTTTTTGAGTATTTTTTTTTTCTTTTTTCAAACACAACGAAGAATAATTTTGTCATAAACAATTATTTTACAAAAACAACCATTTTACCTCGAGGACGGAACATCCTTGATCTAGATTCATGGCAGTAGCACCAAAAGTTATGAGCTTCGTGCCCTCTTTTATTTTTCCAGATTTTATGCAATTTATCATAGCAATATCAGTGGAAGCGGGAATGGAGTACCAGCCGTCGGTCAAAATCATTTTGTAAGTCGCAGATCCAAGGATACTCGGTGACGAAGTTGATGTCTCTTTTGCAGGAGTTTTACTATCGTCCTGAATGGAGGAAAAAATATTGTGATGATGTTAAGAATGATAATTTGGTTTGAAAATGTGGAAAATTTAACGACATTTTGCTTGTTATTTAAACCTCAACTGTTATGCTTGCTACACATAAAACCAATCGACCTGTGGCATCGTCGTTCTTTTCCAAAATTCTCCTTAATGACGGCCACTGCGTTCTATAAATCTCGCGATCGTAGCGATATTTCAGTTCCAACATTACTCGATTTGGCGTCAACATCCTGTAAAGTTTTTCACACGTTTGGGACTTCAAATTCAAATATTAAAAAGGTGTATTTCCTCCATTTTTTATATAATTAATTTTTCGTCCTGAATTTGCGGATTCGGCAAAAATAATTGTGAAAATAATTAAAGGTAAATAAATACAGAGTGTCCCACGACCTATGATACAAAGTGTAAAGTTAATTTCAGAACCGAACTCCGAGTCGATAAGTCCAATGGAGTTTTTTTTATCACGCTCCCTTGTGGTGAGTGATTACTTATCGAAGTGGTTAGAGATAGAGCAAAAGACCATAGGACCAATCTTGTAGAGCATAAAATTTCCTACAAAAAAGTCCCGTGCGATGCTTTTCTATCTTTAGTAGTATAATCCTGAGAGTGGATCGAAACAATACCTTCAAAACGTGATCCTCGCAAATCAGGTACTTTTCGATTCGCTCTCAGGACTAAACTACGGAAGATAGAAAAGTGTCGTCGGGGACTTTTCTGTAGGAAATTTGATGCGCTGCAAGATTGGTCCCATTAACTTTTTCTCTATCTCTTGCCGTTTTGGCGTTATGCCGGTTTAAAAAACGCGAATCGTCCAAATTCAATAATTAATAACTCACCCGGAGCGAAGCTGTTCAAAAAACATTGCTGGACTTATCGACTCGGATTTCGGTCCTGAACTCAAGTTTACGTTCTGTACCAATGGTCATGGGACACCCTCTGTATTAAAACATACGTATGTATACCTTGGTAAACATTTATGACCAAATTTCACTCTATCCATCGATGCCAGCTTCCAAACGATCCAGCCATAATGATTTTTCACCCATCCCGCTGGTACCAGTTTGGGATCAACTCCCGGACTCGCCAAAAAAGCTCGCTCGAATTCTCTCGCCCCGGCGCAATTTCTCTCGTCGAGAATCAAAAATGCATCGTCACCGACTTTGATACCTTCGACGTTGATTCTCACATTTTTCCCTCTATTTCACGCAAAAACAAAATAATAATTCAAAAAAGTAAAAAAAATGATACAGTCGGAGAAAATCTGAAACAAAATTGAATGTTTTCAAAATTTAATGCCCCATTTTTTCTACTATTGTGTATAAAAAATAAAATAATTCGAAAAAACGTTGAAAATGATAAAAGGGACGAAATTCAAAAAATCTTGTTTTTACGAAATGTCTCTCATTATTTTTTACGTTTTTTATATTTTTTCACACACAAACTCACCCATAAAAATCAGCGCAATAAAAATTATACGATGCAGCCGAGTTGGCAGTGACAGAAAAGATTTCCGAGTCATTAGCACTGCCAGGATGTTCTCGAGGCACAGGTGCTTCACCTTCGGTCAATTCTCGCCACGAAAATCTTGACTCTCGTTTAGAAGTTCTCAATTGATAGAGAGAACCATCGCAAGCTTGGAGCTTATTTCTTCTTTTAGCTCTAATAGTCTCGTCCTGTTTCGAGGTCATGGTCAAACGGGCTTCCATCATTTTCATCATTTCCATCATGAATTTATGAATGATTTGTGATTGACTATGATCTTGGATGAATTGTGATTCGAAATTGAGATCGTCTGGAATGGATTCTCCGTGAGAATCGACGCCTTTTTTCTCTTGGGCGTTGAGATTCGATTTTTGGATTTCTGGAGTCGAGCAGAGGATCGAATTGGGAGGATTTGAGGGTTTCGGTTTTTCCCATGAATTTTTAACGTTTTTGGAACAATGTTCGATTTCCATCGGAGTTTCTGCGTCGAGGACGAAACGGGACTCTGAATTCAATATCATTTTCGTACGTTCCTCGTCTTCTATAAGTGCTGCAGCACTCGCGTCAATGTCTTCGCAAATGAGATATTTTTCTGGCTCAACCGAACCAACGATCGAAATACTTGCTGATTCTTCGTCGAACAGTTTTCTCCCTTGAAGATCGCTCGTGGAACGTCCTTTTTTTCGTTTCCACGATGGATCTTTTCTTATTGGAGTGTCGTCGTCGATTTCCTCGAATTTACGCTTTTTCGAAGCTTCGCTCTCGTCCACCAGGAATTCTTCGAATTCAAGAGATTCAAAATTACACAAATCTATTGCTAAATTATCCTCGGCTGAGTGAGTTTGCGCTGAACTCTTCGACGACGCTCCGAGCTTCGGGCTATTAATCTTAGGATTCATTTGTGACAAATTCTCCATGATCTCATTTTCAACATCTTGGAATTGGGCTTTTGCCTTTTTTAAAGCTTCTTTCGATATTTTCAACTCACGCCCTCCAGCAGTTGAAAATCCACAATTGAATTCGTGCTTTTTTTCTTCACCAACGACCCTAACATTTTTTGGAGTTGAATCTCCGCTCGATACTTTGTCAATCTCGTCGACTTGAGTTTTTGTCTTGGAAATTGCTTCTTTTGAGATTTTCAGTGGTCCTCCTCCGGCGATTGAGGAACCACGGCTCAAATTGAGTTTTTCGTCTTCGGCAATAATTCTAGAATTTTTGAGAGTTAAATTTGCATTTACTTCTTTATCGATCTCGTCGAATTGAGCTTTTGCTATGGAAATTGATTGTTTCGAGATTTTTAAGTGGTTTCCCTTAGCAGTTTTGAAGCCAGAGTCAATTTTATTGTCTGATTTCCTTGCGACGCTCTTCCGTGAAGATATTTTGGTCTCGTGCTCCTTCGAAATTTCCATTCCACAGCCTCTAGCTGATTTCTCATAACAGCTATCATTTTTATCCGAAATCTCGTTACTGTTCTGAGGATTAATATCGAGTATCATGTCCGATAATTCAATTTGTATTTCGTCGAATTGTGCTTGTGCCTTTGACAAGGCTTCCTTTGAAATGTTCACCTCCCTGCCACGAGCTGTTTTGAAACCGAGACAAATATCATTTTTAAACTCTTCACTGCCAACTCTACGACTTGATTCTACCGGTCTATCGTCTGACTCATTTTTAATCTCCTGGTCAGGCTCGATTAAATTCCCTATTATCTCATCTTCGCTTTCGTCGAATAGATTTTGATCTTGGAATCTTGAAGCTTTTAAAATTTTTATCTTTTCCAAAGAGTTACATTTTTTTTCAGAAATTCCTATCTCTTCTCCCGGCTCCAGTTGTTCTATTTCTTTGTACATATTTTGGGCTCTCTCAATCGCAGTTTCAGAAATGGAAATTTTGCGACCGCTCGCTGTCGAAAAACCGCACAGTTCGCTCGAATTTATTTTGCTTTCCAATTTTGGATCTATGACGTTGCACATTTTTTTAGAAGGACCGTTTCGATTGTCTTTTTTATTGCTGCGTTTTGGAGCTTCAAGATTTTTAAGCTCCCTTATTCGTGGACTGTCCAGGCTTGTTCGATCGTAATCCTTTTTTTCAATTCGATTATTTCGTAATTCAGAACCGACGGCAGGTTCGCAATTATCGAGCAAAAAGCACCAGTTTTTCACAGTCTCCTGGCTGCTTTTTTCTTCAATGGCTGAAAACCCTTTGAAGTCTTGCCGGTCGAAATCTCCAAATTTTTCAAGTTCCTCTCGTTGGCTGCACCTTGCAGCGGCGTTTTTACTGTGCTCGCTTTCGTCGTTGGAAAATCCATGAAAGCAAGTTTCCTGATCGCTTTTGTTAGCGGCCTCCGGCTCGTCTTTCACGTCCTCGAACATGTCCTCCTCGTTGTCCTCGTCGAAGGACAAATGAGTAATCGACTGACGACTCTGCTCGGGCTTGTCTTCCTTGGGACTGGAGGAATTCTGGAAATCTCGAAAAGACACGAGACCCAAACGGGCCATGGTCTGGCTTTCTCTTTTCAACGGTTTCTGGCCGTCGCAGGCTGTGTCTAAACTTCTTACGCTTTGCGAAAACTCTTCCATAGATATTTGCTCATCTTGTAAACGAGGTTGAGTTCCAACCTCCGATTTGTTCCGTCGCTTTTGCTTTATTTCTTTAACTCTGTTAAGCAAACTCTTTGCATTATTTTTCTCGCCTTTATTTTCATCCTGGAAACTACTTTCGTTTCCAAGATCAAAATCCATGTCTGTGCTTTTTGATGAGCCAGGAAAATCCTGGGTCGTTGAAAGCTGTTCTATTTTCTTGGCCGGAGGGTCCGAAGTATTATTCACTGATTTTTGGCAAAGCCTCAAACAAGCACTCTCGCGAATTCTTTTTGTCTTTGATTCGGTCGCCGTGTGGTCCTCCTCCTGGCAGGTTGCACGTTTTTTGTCTGCCATCTGGACGAAAAAGTACAATTTTTCCAAGTTTTCAAGGTCAAAGATAAAAAAGTGTGAGATTTCGTTTTTTCATGTTCGGTATTTTGGGAAATAGAAATTTAAGGTAGTAGACCATTTTATCGTGCATTTTTCAACACGCGACAACTACAATTACTCCAGTTTCTCACAATGTTTTTAGCCCGAAGGGTTAAACTCAAAAATTCCGTACAATTTTAAAAAATAATATAATTCTACCTTAACGTCAGTTTTTTCGCATTAGTGGCAACTATCACGACCTTCGAAATTCTCCATTAAACTGTAATTGAAATAGTTAAAATCCTACACTCTCCAAACGCCCAATTAACAAGAGGACTAACGACTGAGATTGGGAAACGTATAAACGTAACGAAACACATATCAAAATAAATACGAGAAAACATATATATAGGTCATTTCGCAGCTAAGCATTTTGCCGGCTTCAGGAAATGTTGATACGAAAGAGCTTCGCTTACCGACCGAGGTCGGTAAGATGGGGCGCTGCGAATAAACAAATTCAAACAAAGGAGATCGAGGTATTTTCGAATTTTTACATTTTCTCGTGTATTTGTATTATTTTATTGGATTATTATCTTGATTATACAATGATAATTTGTGTTATTGCGCAATAATAATAACAACGTCATTACACATTTGCGGCAAATGTTATATGAGTTTACCCGACTTTTTGACGACACTGTACCGAATTCTGTAACCTTGAGGATCTTGAAACTTTTGTTAAGTTTGACCGAGCTGTATATCCACGAGTGGAAATAAATGAAAATCAAAGTTTTAGATTTGAAAGAACGTTTAAACGCTTTTGGATAAATTTATCAATTAAAATGATTAATTACAGGGCCATTTCGATGTTTTGGGGGCACGTTATTTACGCGGTTCATTTCGAGTCTACATTTTTTTCGGTTGAAATTTCGCCGCCATTGTCGACACTATTGTTTTCCGGTACACACGCACCTAACTTTTTGGCTGCAAGTGTGTGTCGCAATCCTGCAAACTATATATATATATAAAGATACGATACATACGCATCACGCACTTGGCGATCATAATAATTATATTCAAGTGATAAAATTCATTGCAAGACAAGGAAAAAGAATAACGGTGAAGAAGAGCCGTCGTTCGTACGTGTAATCTTTATTAATCATACGGTGTCATGATATACTGTATCGTCTCTTTTGATACTCGAAAGAGATTTTTTTTAGTACAGTTTATGTTGTATCGCGATGAGTTGCCAGAGCACTTCGGCTCCAGCCCGCGGAAGTGGAGTCTGAGCGAGACAGAGCGAGAGAGGGAGGGAGGAGTGAAAGAAAGAGAGAGAGAGAGAGCGAGGCGGTGTGAAGCGCATCACGCACGTATTGTACACATTGTAAACACATATATAGCAACAGCACTTCGGGCGTAGCACGTACAGTCTCAATCTCGTAGATCGACAGTTGCCGGAGAGATATCAGTGCGGAAGGTTCTTTAGCAAAATTATCACCGGATTATCTACCTCGAGAGTCAATTAACTATTTTTTTTGTAAGTACAAAATGAAACAGCCAACAAAAAATCGTCTAAATTCACACGCAAACATTGTTTAGATTCTATGAAATTTAAAAGCTCGTGTAAAAGAAGGAAAGTGGCCTTTGAAACGTGTGTTCTTCGGCAATCAACATACGGGTGACGTAGTAACAAAAGCGCGTACGGTAGCCCAGAAATTCACGAATATATGTACCCGGGTAGCAATTTTCAACAAGTTGTCCAAAAGTTACCTAAAGGGTGCACAAATGTCCGCCCGGCAGGCATCCAAAAGTCAAC
>JABSMR010007731.1:0-11931 GCA_018902295.1 Dusona sp. PSUC_FEM 10030013 | reverse complement strand
ATATATATACTTTTAACGGAAAAGAATCAGAAAGAAAGAGGGAGGGAGAGAGAGAGAGAGAGAGAGAAGAGGGGACGTGGGCGCGATTACCACTTTACAATGGCTCTAACGATCTGAGAGTTCGTCGTAGCATGGAGGCCCTCTTTCCTGATGCACTTCTACTTCGTTCAACATATCATCCTCTCTTTATTTTCTTTCTTCCCTGAGTCCTATTTCTATCTCTCTTTTTCATGTGTTTCTTCTTCCTCTTCTTCTTCTTCTTCTTCCTCTTCTTCTTCTTCACACTGTTGTTGACCAACACTGCTTTCGTATTTCCCATTTGGCAGCATAATGCACCTTCTCATTCCTTTACCCACCTTTTCGTCTCGTCGTCGTTGTCTTCAGCGTCTCTTTCTTCCTTCTTTCTTTCTCGCAAGTTGTTCAAGAAACCACCGCCCTCTCCCGCTCGTCCCACCGCCAAGCTCGTGAAGGATTTAGGATCGGAGTTTTGCGAGGCCTCGTCGTCGTTGTCGGGTTAACGTGCCCTAAAAGAGAGCCCAAAGGGGATCTCGCGCGAAAACTCCAAGAAAGCGAGAGAGAGATATAAAGAGAGAGATGAAAGAGGACGATGTCCTCGCCACCGCCCACGTTACAACGTCTCGACGCCCTGGTAAGCACGACTCCAACTTTTCTCCTCCACTGCGACCGACTTCAATGCTTTGCCGAAGTACGTATCGCTCCTCACAGAAAGAGCTTATCTTTATGGTCCATTCTGATCCACTGAATAAAAAGCAATCGCATTCGTACTCTCCTCTGTCAGCGCAACACTCTCGTTTTTGTTTAAGTATAATTTATGTACAAAAAAAGTTTATGTCTCAAACAATTTATTACTTTTACCCCAGAATCAGAATGGATCTTTCGTAATAAGGCTGTGTTCGAAAACGTTTTATTTCCAACAAGAACTCAGAATTGTAAAACATTGGCAAAATTAAACCCTTATTTGAAAGTTCTAAATTCCATGCTTGTTCGAAATTTGGGTTTAATTTTCTATTTGGTGAACGGACCAAAAATCTGCAGAAAAGTTACCATCTGTAACATGCCTCATAAAAAAATAGATATAGACTAAAAACATGTTTTAAAAAACAATTAAAATCTTGACTGAAAAATGGTATACTGAAAAAATAAAAAAAGTTGTTTGAAAATGGAAGAAAATTAGAATCATAATCGTATTGAGGGGAGATCAGAAGATGTCTCTATATTTTACTTAGAGTCTTGGAGATGTTTCCAGACATTTCCTGAACCCAATAATGATTATAATATTCTTCCATGTTTTATATGTGATTACAATAAGATTTGCCCATTTAATCTGAATGCATGTTTGTCTGTACTGTGTTTTTGGCTACAGAGATTTGTTATTTAATTATTCATTTGAAAACTTTTTGGGTCATGAAATTATGAAATACTGAGGAGAGTTGTTCTAACATAATGAATTATTTTCATCTTTTTCATTGGTTTCTTCATTTAACTTTTGTAGTATTTTTTCTGTTGTTTTTTTTTTAGTTTTATGCTTTTCGTTGATTTTTTCCAGTTAACTTTAACTGGATTTCAAAAATTAGCTGCGACAGATTTGAAGGACCCTCGCGACTTGTTTACCATACCGATCGAATATTCAATCGGTATGGTAGAGAACTAACACAGCGGGTACATTCAAAATTCCACCCACTGCAATGATGAGCGAGTATGAGCCAATCTACTCGAAATGTTCAACCGATGGAATACGGCAATATACGAGCATCGAGAAAACGTAGAGTTGTTACGTATGAGAGTTAGCACACTGGGCAGTTAATGGTTGGATATTTGGTCCAAGGAGTACTCGGGTCTTTTGGAAAGTTGCATTAAGAATAATTGATACACAGTCACACACTGTCGACAGGGACGACATTGACACAGTCACTGACACTCACTCACTCAGTGAGCCAGTCAATGACTGACTGAGTGAATGGTGACAGTGATGACAGCGAGTGAGTGAGTGAGCGTGAAACAGTGTCGACTTGACTTCTTCTTTTGTTTGAGAAACTTAGAGTTGGTACCCTGGGCTAGATGCTACGGTTCGATATTTGGCTCAAGGGGTACTTGGGGCTTTTGGAAAGTTATTATTAAGGTAAGTTACGCTAAGTAGTCGATACGCTGGGCACATGTGCGGTGTCGACTTGGGTCCTCCTTCCGGCGGTAGAAAGTAGAGCTGCTAGGTGTGAGGGTGGCACACTAGGCAGTTGCTGCACATGGATTCCTGGTTCAGGGGTAATTAAATCCTTTGGAGAGTTGACATTCACGCATGTTGTACTAACCAGTTGCTACGCTAGGCAGTTGCCGGTATCGACTTGGGACCCTACCACATGGCGACATCGCCTGGGTGTCCTATTGGGGAATCGACATGATACAACAGCTTTTTTTAAAGTAAAAGTTTAGTTTAGTTTCAGGTAAAAGAATATGTGTTCAAAATTTGATTAAGAGGTTTTTTTTCGATTTCCCAAATTTTCGGCGGTAAAAATAAAAACAAATTAGCTGATTACACATAGCTCCACGCAGTCTCTTCACCCGTGCCGGCAGCCGGGAGTTATAGAAACTAATATTTGGTTTATTATTAGAAAAATTCATAAAATTCGATCCCTTTTATCAATGCCTGCAAAATTTAAGGTTCCCCGCAAAATGATTCATCAGGACACTCAAAGTAATTAATTTTTTTGTAAAACAAGTTCATCTTTAATTTTAGTTTACTGGCAATTAAAAAATTTTCAACCATTCAAGCATGTAATTGATTTTTCCACGAAAGTAAAGCTTTTATTTTTAATCAAGAATGAAATTAAAAAATCTGACAGCTGCTGAGATTGATTAGCAAATTCCAACGTGAGGAATTATTGACCCAGCTTCTTAGGTATATCGAAGATATTGCTTGGAAGAGAAGCTACGGCATATTCCGCACCAAATAAGGTCGCTCACCCCGAAAAAACTTCAGTGCACTTGCTCGACAAAAAAGAAGAAATAAAAAAGTGATATAGGTAGAGATGAGCGTGCAGCTCTCATTCCATTCTTCTCAGCTTGCATTTTCGTTGCCATGAGTTTTGTTCGAGCACTGTCAAAAAACCGCAAGTTCCTCCCATGAACACACACGCCTTGAATAAGCGGTAATACTGTGACGCCTTCCCCGTTCTGGTTTCACTACCAAATTGGCAATGAAATGAAGAATCGTGATGGACATTGGGCCGTAGTTCGCGAGCAGAGAGCAAGTTCGAGAAATTAAAAAACAAAAGTAATAATAATGAATTGAGTGTCGGATTGGATCGGTTGATTACTGAGGGCGATCACAGGTGACAGAAAATGCAGATTGCCTGGGGATAAACTCGGACTTGTACGAATAAGCCATCCAACTCGTTTCTTATATCACTCTTTTTCTTGAATAAAAAAAAATCTTGTAATGCCGAGAAATAATACAAAACGTCTGAGTAAAGCAAACTAAAAATTGAAGGAATGAAGTTGTTAAGCTCTGTCTTATATTACTTATTCTCGCAATCAATCTGAGTTACACGGTGTTCATATAAGCAAAAAACAAATTGCAGTTCCTTAATCTTTAATGATAAAATCGGATATGACAGTTCATACAGTATTTTCAGGGAGAAGAAGAACAAAGACACAGTGGAAAAAGTTGGAACGGAGAGATGTTTCTAATCCCTTTCAAGTCCCCTAAATAGAAACCTCAAAAATGTTCATCAAACCTTCGTTTTCCCACTGCTGTTTTAAATAAAAGTCGAGTTAAAAAAAAAACCGTTGATTATTTACAGACAAATAATACAAGAAATACTGGTAAAGAAAAGGATTTGTATCTATATTATTTTGTGAGGTTAATCGTTTTAGTTACGCCGTATTTTAACTAAAAATTGGAAGAATTATATCGCACCACGGTGATCGAATATTGAGTATCTACTTTGTCTTTCACTACAGTCTTCAGCAATGTTCTGAGGAGCGAGTAAAGTCCCTCAGGAGAATTTGAACTCCTGGTTATCATATATTGATTACTTTTCCTATTATTGTTAAAATTCTCAAAACGCATAACTGCGAACATTAGAAGTTGATAACTAACTGTATAATTTTATTGCAGTTTCCACGAGATTACTGAGATCCATAAACCTCTGTACTGTGTAGGTCTACAGGTCCATATATTCATAAGAAGTGTTTGTGGGTGTGCGAATGTTTGCATGGAGGTGTCTGAAACGATATAAGCCACCAGCTCGGACAACCGTGTATCAAAATGTAACGGTATACCGCACTCTCAGTGTACCTTGGCTGGGCAGCATCTTTTTTCATGGGTACACATTTATTTCTATTTATATGCATATGTATGTGCGTATATTGTACAATAATGTAAGGAAGTACGAGGGGTATGTATAGAGTACTGATTTTCCCATCGTTATTCACCATATAGCCGGCCAACGGAATTCCGCGAGACATAGTCAGAATGATAGCACGATAGGATAACACTCGCGCAATGATACATAACGCGTTCGGGCGTAATGGGCCTTACCGCTCGTTCTTCTTTTGCTCTCTATCTTCACGTATCACTAACTGGGATCTGTGCCGTGTGTGCGTGTATGTATGCACTCGCGGAATGATCCATTACGAGATCGATCGTGTAGCTATAGAAGAAAAAGAAAAAAGAGAGTGCAGCACGAGAGATGGAACTTCGCCTGCAGTCAAAGGCCGTTACAAAAATGTGTAACTGACCTTCGATAAATCGAGCCTGTCTCTTGCTTGCTCGTACTACGAAGTACTATCTCCGTAGAATTTATTATTGCTATGTGATACTGACCTTGAATTTAAAAAACAATAAAAAAAACCATTTCATATAACCGATTTGCAATTGGTTTATCATATTTTGTTAAACAATTATCGCGACGCGTTTTAACGATCCAATTTCGGTGTATGTTCGGTTCCTCAGATAGATACTGTGCCGCATTGTACTGCCATAAAAATTATTAAAATTGATTTACGGTAAATGTTCGATTACTGCGGCAATCTGAGTGAACTTTTTTCGAATTCCATTTTCATTAGAATTGAGCAGATTTGTATCTGAGTAGAAAAGATATTCTGATTAACAAGAATATTTCATATATTTTGGACTTGGCGTTTACGGAAAATTAAACTACAGGATTTAACTGCAACTTATGCCGAAGATCCAGTAAATCAAATGGCAGTTAGAATTGTTAGAAAATATAAGTTTCTTAAGAACGCGTCCAATATTTCCCGAACGTCGGAAACGCAAAATATTTCAAATCATAGTTCGCACCGATTATACACATCTGCTGCAAAAATCAATGTCAAATGTTATAGTTTTTAGTATCAACTCTCGATATGACTTTTTGTCGTATAACTATCTAGTTATGGTTTTGCATATTTAAAATATTTTTATTCAATGTATCGTATGTGTAACATGCTACAAGGGTAACTTTTAGATGCTATGATGGTAAGAGAACTACGTTAAAGTAAGAAACAGGAATACTCCTCTTAAGATAACGATGATTTGTAATTGTACCAACTTATAATGTCGTAGCAAGACACGGGAGTTTCTCCAGTATCATCAGAGACCAATGATTTTGTGTCCCTAACGATTCTAGCATGCGTACCATTCTCTCTCTGCGATTATCCCTCCGCATTTAGTAGACTTTTATTAGATAGGTATACGCGTATCTGTAATGATAATATACGACGATAAGTACACTGGTACCAATTCTTGAGCCTGAGCTACAACACTAGTTAGCAGGGGATTTAAACAGGCGTCCTTTGCACACGAGTTACCTATACATACTCATCGTGGATATACGACGATTTTGACGGTTACGTATGGACCTCAATGGGTAAACTAGTCAACATGTGTCAAGGCTAAATAAAAACCCGAATCCTAGCGTCCTGAAGACAATATCGTAAGTAGGGTCGAGCATCTTGCTTTTGACGAAAAAGTGTACGATAGCCCACTTTACGGTATTGCAGCCGTATACAGGATAGAGCAAAGTTAACACCTAAAATTTGTAAGCTTGGTCAATCATAACAATCCGAAGATTAAAAAAAAATGTCGATTTAGTTGACTGTGATTAGTCGGTGCGTCGATGTCTTCTGCTACTTCCGGTCTGACTACGTAGATGTGGCAACGCCACGCAGTTTGATTTTTTCCGTTTCAGGATTCACCTACCTTACAAACCAAGCTCACATGGAGCCAACTTTGAGGACTACCTGTATATACACGTAGCTAGCTGATAGAGATGCAAGTGTACAGAAGAAAACCTCATGCGTATAAACAAAAAAGGTGCAAAAGTAAGCCATGAGGCGGCCGCCAGCAGCATGGGAACATCCTGTTCAAGAATACCCTTGAGCAGTTACGCATACAGCAAAGTGTAATCTACTATGATACGTTCCACGATCCATCAGTGTACAGTTAGTGGTAACCAGCAACGTCAGTAAACGAGTGAAAGAGTAAAAACAAAAAAAAACTTCGCGATGCTGCAAACTCTGATCGATAATGCTTGATAACAAGGCCATTGCCACCATCGTCTGGAAGATGCTCGAGGATGGTTACAATCTCGTAGTTGCAAATTTTTTCTCTCTTTTTTTGTAAGACCAACCATAGTAAAATGTAATCCGTCATTTTCTTATGACACTGGTAATGATTTCGTTTTTCTGACAGATTGTCCGTGGCTAGAGTCTTGGGAACGGCAATATGAAGGCAATTACATCGATTCAAGTTGTTTATGTCCGAGCAGCGATCTTCACAGGTAAAAACGTTGTCACAACTTGGACGATCCGCTCGTCAGTACCGACTGTATTATTGAATGAATGTGGGGATATTTTTTCCGATGAGAAGGTCGGTTTTCTGCTTAAGCGGTTCGGATTTTTGTTCAATCAAGATTGACCCTTTTTTAAAGCTGATTTAAGATTTTGCATGAAGAAAAAAAATATCCATTCATCGTTGATATCGGGAAGATCGACCGAGTACTGTATATCTGGCATGGGTATCTATATGGAGTCATTAGACGTTCTCAAATGCAGTTAATCAAGCCACACTGATAGACATGCAGCGGATATAGTAGTAGACTTCACGCGGTTATAACTCGTTCGTTCATCCTTGCCTTATTTGCATCTAGTCTATGCGACAAAGTCTGGTTATGCTAATTATATTGTGCCACTGTGATATTACACCGTAAGACGGTGGTATTTACTTTCCTCATTAAATATTCGAAAGTGTTATAAATAATAACTTTATTTTGTAGCGCTATAACGCATTACAACTCCGGAGAACCTGGAGTATGTACATATATACCATGAACATAAAATATAGCGTGTATATATATTTACAGGAACTACAGGAGTCTTCGAAATTACGAGTGTTGAATTTCAAGGATGACAGGCTGAGTAGCAAACTACTACGACCACAGTGGCTCTTCGTCGTTCATATGGTAGTAGTCGTGGCATCTTTGCTTCTCCACACTGGTTGAACTCGCGGTTCTCTTAGTATTTATGCGATTGCCTTGTGTCGCCATGCTCTTGCAAACCGAATGGTCTGAGAAAGAGAAAGAGAGCTCCTGATACTGAGCTCCTGGGGTATATAGGGGCGAGGTAGGTTGTAGGTTGCAGTAATCCTTGCTGGTCGCGCCATATAGCATCAGTTTCTATCGTCGGTGGCGGCATCGTTGACAACGACTTAGCAAGGTCGCTCTTCTTCGCTCCTCTCTACCGAGCAAACAAGACGAAGAAAGACAAAAAAGCTAAGCAAGTGTGAGAAAGAAGGAAAGAGAGAGAGAGAGAGAACGGCTGGTAAATGGACGTTATTGCATCCAGGGAACGGTGACTATTCGCACGAGGTTATCCTCCGACAGATCCTTCGGCTTTGTAACTCATTGCTGTACCCAGCGGACCGCAGGACCCCGGCGAATGAATGCACATTCTCTCGGGACAACTGTGCCTATGCATATACCACACATACACATGCATATAAACGGATCTGCGTACACATGATCATCTACGCGTATTTATACTGCTAGCATTAAAGTGTACATACCCAGTGTACGGTCGCGAATGCAAATAACGGGGCATGGACATCTAATTCGTGTCGCAGAAAGTGGAGCTGCCTTGTTCTTATGGGTGCTAGTCCTCCAAGGATACACCCTACAAAACATAAAACGAGAACAGCCCAGCATCGGCAAAGTATCATCTTCTCACTCACTCGCACACTCGATGTACTTTCGTATTATTTCCACCACTCCCTACACAATACAGGCAACTTCTTATGGTCTCCTGTACAGGCATTTTAGCCAAGATAAGGATGCTTCGAGATATTCGATATATTCCAGATATCGACGATCAGCTACTAAGCCGACCAGAATAGAAAACCAGGGTCGAGGATCACTATATGCGGACAAACGTTTGCAGTCTCTACTACGATCTGGTACTCTACCGAGATCTGTACTAATGTAAACTAGTCCTGAGAAAAAGGTCTGAGCTATGGTCCAACGTAATCAGATACTGTACGATACGACAGGTATTATACTGCTAATGTTGCTACCACCTATACCTTTTCTCAGCTCATAATATTAAATTTTCTGTTTTCCTTAGAGGGAACATTAGACTAATGGACAGCAATTGATATGTATAAACAGTAAAATATTTTTAAGTATAATGCAGAAAAATGTCGAGTAATAAATGCAGCGTGAAAAAGTAACATGGCTTACATAAATGTTGGAATAAATTACCAAAATGGAACCTGTTAGGTCATGGTAAAATTTAAAATATTAAATGATCGTTATTTTTTAGCTGATCGAACGCTTTTTGATGTGTAATTTGGATCATTCCGTAAGAGTATTAGTCAAATAAAACAAAACTTACTGTCATTGGGGTTCCATGCAGAATAGTATAACCAAGGTTACATTAATGAATAAAACCTGTAGGGTTAATCATGGATTTTTAAAGAGAACGTTAAAAAAAGTAGTAAGTTCAATGACCCTTTCATCGACCTCGAGATTCTGCGTAGTTCTTTATAACTGCAGTCATGAATCGTCGTCTTCAACCTCCGTTTCCTATATGAAATCAACAAGACCTGCAGCTCACTACTACGAAAGAATTTGTGGTACAGATATTCGGTACCGAGGGATATTTCGCGATTCGTTAACATTCTCTTCAAATCGTGTCTCGAAACCCACGCTAGTCGATTCTGCTTCGCATTCAAAAAGTCTGCAAAACGATAAGTTATTCCGTTTTGGGCGAATCGCTGGTACTCTTGATCTTTTTTTCTTTCTCATCCTTCGTTTATGAAGTCACCAGTGTGAGTATCACCAGGTCTATTACGATTCCGAATTTAAACGGCGATTGTTGCTTTGCCAAATCTCCTCTCCATATTGGTTCAAGGAGAAGTGGTGACTTGTAAAAATGACAAAACACATTTTGACTCGAGAAAAATCATTTTTTCTCGGATTTTCGTTTTGATTGCATAACACATTTCACACGAACATTTGTTGATAATACACTATTAAAACCTATTTTAATTTCATCTCAAGCGCAATATTGCTTTTATCCGTTACACACATTACAATGTTGAAGATTGGACATGTAACGCTATTCCTTGGATCCTGTACACTCAGCATTACTTTGGATATTTTAAGATTTTAACCAAGCTTGATTAGTTGCGGCTTACGGTGTATGAAGCATCGATAAGCTTAACTGGGAATATTCTCGGGCTGTCGATTAACCGGCAAAAGATCGCGGAATTATTCCCCCTCTTTCAAGAAAGATCAGGAGGGAAAGGATGGGGCAATGAAAAAAATCGATTCATTCGATGTGGCGAGTAGAAAGAGGAGCGTGGTATTGGATTCTTCTCTATTTCTCTTTGTTTTTCGTTCTGTTTCTCTCCCTATTCATTCGCTCTGACTTATACCTTAGTTTCCAGTGGACTTTTACCCTTGTTTCCGTCGTGTTAGCGAACCAGCAACTAATTGCCATGGGTTCGGGATGAACGTGAAGTAAGAAGTTCATGGAGTTGTCTCTTTCACCGAATAAGCTCGATAATTGGCGAGTCACCGGGACGAGAGAACCGGATTTCAATATAAAGGGATTAGCAAGATACTTGCAATGGAGTTATGTTCGCAATCGTGAGTATCTATAAACATCACTTTTTCTGCTATTTTTATTATTACAATCTGGCTTTGCAATGGGAATATTAAAAACAAGGGAACCATGTTATCGCTATTATTTTTCATGATTACTCAACATTGAAAACTTTCATAATTTTATTTGATGTTAAGGTATGCTTTTTACAAACTATTTGTTATTACTCGTTAAAAGATTAATCGACTTTCAGTTTGAAGTTTTCTTAGTTCACAAGTAAAAATATCTCCGAATTAAAAATTTTCTAAATAAGATCGAACCGGAAAAACGTGAAGCAATCACATGCTTGGATAGACGAATTCGTGGTGCATTTTGTTGTCATTTGCAAAATATGAAATCGTAGCTCAGGCATAGTTCATCCCAGAAATCCTTGTGTTCTGCGTAATGCAGTACAATTTGCATTATGTACCCGGTTGTCGAATAATAAACAGTATTCTGTCCGAAAAAAAAATGTTTTCATTGTATTATGCCGTTGCGACACCCATTTTCCTTCCATTTTTTACAACCTTATATAACCCAGGCTCACCTTCATAGAAAAAAATCGATGATTTAGAAAAAAATAAAAACCGTTGCTATCATTTGAAAGTGCAGGTTTTGAACTACAAAACTTCAAACTTTAATCCTTCCGTCTCCAATAGAAAGAAAATTATAGAAAATTTACGAAAAAGTTAAAGAAAAAAAAACACTTCTTTGCGATTACACTTGAATGTCTGACATAAAAAGTGAAATACTCTTAAACAAACGTGGTGTTTTTAAAACTAGTGGGTCAGAGCTGTAAGTCGAAAAAAAAAGTTGTACAATAAACAGGTGCGCCGCAATCATTGCTAGAATCTTTCGTTCCATTTTGGAACAGTGTAACTGTCGAAAATCGGAAAAAGTGTTATATTTTGTACCTATTGTACCTCTCAAAAGTTAAAAATACTCTAGAGAATAAGCCTCTGCTTAAGGGGAGGTAAAATGGTCATTTTTGCTATTTTTTCTGCCAAATTAGGAAACTCACAAAATAGAAATTTCGAGACACAGTGGCTTAAAGTATGTAGTGTTAGTCCACACCCGTGCAGCACTTATTTGCTTTCGGCTCTGTAACTTCGAAAAAACGTTCTAATGGCCTTCAAATTTTTGGACACATATTCTTCAATATTGGAACTACCAATTAGAGTTGACAAAAATCGATTTATTGGACCTATTAAAATAGAACACTGCCTTAACAACAAAGTTTTTTTAAATGTAAAACATTGTGTATTTAGACTTAAACATTTTTGTATAGACATAAAAAAAAAGTATGAAGGTTGGAGGTTAAGATAAAAAATTAGTTCGATTATTCTTGCTGTACTTTTTAATGCATTTTCGATAATTGAAATGACAAAATGTCTTATATGAAAACAAAAAGAGAAATCCTGAACTTTGGAAACAAAGTAAAAAAATTGTTAGCTAATTGCATTTTTCAGTAACCACGGTTTTTGCAACTACTTTGTGTTTTCTGACACTTCGATTATTATCATGTTCCTTTGCGATCCCTCAATGTCCACAGCCACTCGATTCTAATGCCGCTACTATTTCGCATTTCTACGAGAACGAAGAGAAACTATGAAAAACCCGGCTGATACATGAGGCTATATTTTTACTGAGTTTTAGATGGCTAGCACCATCAGGAACTCGAAAAAACTGCCTCCTACTCAGCGATAGATGGGCGACCCGATGTTTGGCTAAGCTGTGATCCAACCAAGTATATCTCCCAACCAAGTATAG
>JABSMR010007620.1:0-11933 GCA_018902295.1 Dusona sp. PSUC_FEM 10030013 | reverse complement strand
TCAATAAATTTAACGGTATTTATTGATACATTTATTATTATATTTTTCTAATAAATTTTGTTTACATCTAGTTTTGTCAGCCACAAGGATGGGCATTATCGACAGAACGTCAAGAGCCTCGGTTCTTTGTATCCATACTAACGGACATAGACGCAAATCGTCATTATTGCGCTTGCATGTGTTTCAACGAAACGGTGTCAATAGTACCGAGCAAACCAGTGGACGAAGAAGAGGATCCTGTCGACGGGGACAGCCGAACGTTGGTCCGAAGTATTCCCGCAATAGCCCATCACAGCATAATGTATGCTCCAAAATGCCTTGTACTCGTCTCGAGGCTGGATTACATCGAAACTTTTCGGGTAATTATCATATTATTTATCTCTGTATGATTTTTATATCTACCATTTGTTTAATCATTTGGCAGTATGCATTTTTTTTATATTCGTAATGACTATTTAGCAATTATCATTGCATACTATATTATACATTCCTTATTTATTATAACTCCGCACTATTTGCTTATCAATAACTATAAATAATTTCTTCAATTATATTTCGAAAATTACAAATTTCATTTGAAAAAATAAGATTGTTTGAATTTTGTTTTAATGTAAGCTTCGGAATGCGTCGTAAAATGTTTTTTTTTATGGATGCAATTCAAAAACATACGAGTTGAAAAATTCTTATTAAAAGTCTTTCATTGGAATATTAAAAAAATGTAGACATCTTCGAAAAATCGTTTAATCAATATAAATTTTTCGCCTCTTATCTTTTTACTTAATAGACTCTATGGTTCTTACGTTCCACAGAATTGCCTCGGAATTATCTACACGGTGTACCTTGAAAATTCGGGAACACCATTGGAGACACTCGTGGGAAATATTCTAGGTTGTATTCAAGTGCCACCACCGGGAGGACCACAGGTTCGTTTCAGTATCGGAGCTGGAGATAGGCAGGCTCTTCAACCACCGATAAGTCCGTCTCTTCCTATTACACATACTAGTGTAAATTTGCTGTTTCAACAACTCGGTAGGTTAAAAAAATAAATCACGTAACAAATCCAAATTTATAGTACGTAAAAGTTTCAACTCAATAAACATGTGTTTCATTAAATGGTAAAGAAAATAAATTTGCCGATCGGTTAACCTTCGCGTATGAATCCAATTTGGCAAGAAAGTATTAAATGGCAACTATTAAACTTATCTACAATGTCAAGACTAGACTAGACTATTTAATATTAACGGTGGTTGAAAAAAATACGTAGCCAAATAAACTCTACAATATTATATCATTAAATATTTAATCGAACGTTATGATTAAATTTTGCAAGTAATATTAAAAAGTACAATATTATCGGTATTTCCTTACGCAAAAGATTGCACGATTAAAGAAACTTTGAATGAGTAATGTCAAACGATATTATATGAAATAATAAATTTATATCGATACACTTAATTTTTCGAGGTTTGCCTTCGGCCACAAAAATTCATCAGTTTTGTAATTTGAAATACAATTTTGTGAATTTATGATTAGGAAATTGATTTTTAATAAAACGAAATGCATTAATATAAATGGATCGACAAAATTGACATACCTATTTTTATTTTAACGAGCCGATCTACGAAATTAAAACATACACATATAAATAACTTAAATGCGTAATCTTTTTTTATCCAGTGGGATATATTTTCTTGTAATAAACCATATCCTTTTTTTTCAATAGGCATACGAAACGTTCTAGTATTATTTTGCGCGGTGATGACCGAGCACAAGATTCTTTTTCACTCGGCGAGTTATTCACGACTGACGGAAGGCTGTCGCGCGCTAACTGCCCTAATGTATCCGTTTCGATATACCCACGTTTACATTCCGTTATTGCCGGCAGCCCTCGTCGAAGTACTCAGTACACCGACACCCTTTATAATGGGAGTTCACAGTTCGCTGAAGTACGAAGTCGCCGAACTTGTAAGATATTGAGAATATAAATTTGATATATTTAATTTTTGTATACCAAATAATGGAGAGCGCGTCAACGAAAGTGCAGCTTCGACTAGAATGGGGCAACAGCATGTTTCTTTGGTTCGCTATGAAATGGAAATATTATAACTATTAATATTACGATGGGGCAAAACCATTGTTGGTCAAATTTTTTTTTTTTTTTTTTTCGTTTTAAACAATGCCAAACATGATGGCATTGTAATATCATAATAAGTACAACAAAAAAATGGTATAGTTCGATTCTAAGTGAAACGGCACTTAAAAATATTGAGTAAGAATTTTGATTTAATATCACAAATGAATAGGTTGTTCAATGTGACGTAACTGATATTATTTGTATCTGCAGATGGACGTTATTGTAGCGGATCTTGACGGTGGTTCGATAATGGTACCTGATGGTGTTTCATTGTCATTGCTCCCGGAACCTTTGCTTTCCCAAACGCAGGATGCGCTCTCGTTGGTCCTTCAACCTGAACTTCTCTTCGCCGACAATGCATTTCCACCGGTGACAACGGGAGCACCCAATCCACCCAAATCGGACAAAGAACTTCGAGCTGTATTCATGAGAGCATTTGCTCAATTGTTACAAGGATACAGAAGCTGTCTCACACTTATACGAATTCATCCCAAGCCAGTCATAACTTTTCATAAGGTAAAAATGATTGTTTAACGACGAACGAAACAATTATAATATCGTTGATTCGAAAGCAGTCAATGTAAAGAGTTTTGTCAATCATAGAATACTCAAATTAAACGGATATACTTAAATAAAACTTCTAAACCGTAATTTCAGGCAGCGTTTCTTGGTGAACGAGGCTTCGTCGATTGCGACTTTACGACGCGAGTTCTCGATTGCATGTTCTTCACTTCGTTCATCGCTGAACGCGGACCACCTTGGCGACCTTGTGACGTATGGGATGAATTGTACAGTAATCTTAGCGACCAGTTGAAACAAGAAGCTCAAGATCACCGTAAGTGTTTCCAATAAAAATTCACCAAGGTCTTTAGTTTGGAAGCTTAAGAACCGCAGATTTTCGCAAAAGTACAAGATTAATGTGAAATCACTATGTTACTGAACGTTGTGTATTAATAGCTTTTCTTAATATAAAAAAATTAATTAAAACTATTCGATTCGTTCTGAATACTTGAAACGTACAAAAAAAAATTGCAATGTTTTTTATTACAGGGCTGTTATTAAAACATATACAAGATCTCGCAGAACAACTTTACACGAATGAAAATCCGAATCCTCAGCCTTATGTGCAGAAGATTCTTAAACCGCCGGAAGGAGCTTTTGCGAGGATACACCAACCGCTTCTTCCTCGAATAAATCCCGAACAAGTACAGGCGATTATTGACGAGGGTCTTGCTAAAAATAATCTCAAAGTCAGGTATGCAATAATAAATTCAGTATTTAGCACGACAATACAAATTATAGATATGTACGATTAGGTGAACAAAATAACTATTTAGCCGTTCTTGTCCTTTGATTATTCTTCTCGATGTTCTTTTTGGTGCCCTTTACAAAAATATCTTATACTACGTAATGAAAAATTGGCGGTATTAGAATCTTTATCTTCCCATTAGATAATAATGTTGCAAAGATTTTCTAGAGGAAAAATATCACGATTGTTTTACTGTGAGTCACCGATAAAAAAAGTATTTCTGTTTCAAAGTACGGTTTGAAGTTTGATTTTGGTTAAGCTCTCTGAGAAGCGCCGACAAGCACAAATTGAAGCGCGATTTTCAAATAAGATATGGAATAAAGACATTTTTAATGAGATTTCTCTAGTAAATAAATACACGCGTAACTATTTTTACTTTATTAACTATTGAAATTTTCAGATTATCATCATTAAGGCCAATTCAGCCCCGCATAGTACCGTCAGGTCCACACATATCGATAGTTCACGACACGAGACACCTCGTGAGTAATTCCGCGCGAAGACTCGAGGTACTGCGGAATTGTGTGAATTGTATCTTCGAGAACAAAATTTCGGACGCCCGGAAGACATTCCCGGCTGTTCTTCGTGCTCTGAAGAGTAAAGCGGCGCGACTAGCGCTTTGTAATGAGCTTTCGCAACACGTAGTTGGCAACAAAGCGATGCTGGAGCATCAGCAATTCGATCTTGTTGTGCGATTGATGAACTGTGCGCTGCAGGACGATTCATCGATGGACGAACACGGGGTTGCTGCTGCACTTTTACCGCTGGCAACGGCATTTTGTCGCAAGTTATGTACCGGTGTTATACAATTTGCTTATACGTGTATACAAGAGCACGCGGTATGGCAAAATCAACAATTTTGGGAAGATGCATTTTACCAGGATGTGCAAAAGGATATAAAGCGTCTTTATCTTCCTGGTGAAAATTTGACACCGCGTTTGGGTTGCGACACTCTCGTTAGTCCCGTTAGTCCCCGTGAAAATAAGGAATTTCCGTTCAGAGATCGTGGCTCGGTTTATCGAAACCAAGAACCTTCGGCGCTCGAGATTGCCGCTGAACAAATGAGAGTTTGGTCATCGATCGATCCGGAAAAGCAGAAAGAACTGATAACGAGCGAGGAGAGCACGATGTACAGCCAAGCGATTCATTATGCGAATAGAATGGTATATTTGCTCGTGCCCCTTGATATTGGAGCAAAAACTCATCGTCAGGATAATGTTTACGAAGACGAGAGAGCCAGTAACAGTATCACTAACAGCGTTGCCAGTGACAGCGGCGATGCTGAATCGGGTTTCGAAGAGACTGATCCGGGGGAGACGGGAGGTGCGGTAATAAGAATGGTCTCGCGCTTCGTCGATCGTGTTTCCACCGAGGGCGGGGTTAGTGCCGAGCACGTGCGTTGCCTTCATCAAATGGTACCCGGCGTTGTACATATGCATATAGAAACTCTTGAAGCGGTTTATCGTGAAAGCAAGACCTTGCCACCTATACAAAAGCCTAAAATTTTGACACCCAACATGTTACCCGGTGAAGAAGTCATCATGGACGGTCTTAGAGTTTATTTATTGCCCGACGGAAGAGAGGAAAGTACCGCTGGATTGCCCAAAACTCCGCCTCTTCTGCCAGCCGAAGGAGCCATATTCCTCACCAATTATCGTATCGTATTCAAGGGCATCCCCTGTGATCCATTCGCCTGCGAACAATTGGTCGTACGAGCCTTTCCCGTCACATCACTCACGAAAGAAAAACGCGTTGCTGTTCAGCATCTCGCTCATCTTGATCAATGCATTCAGGAAGGTCTACAGCTACGATCTTGCACCTTTCAACTTATTAAATTAGCCTTCGACGAGGAAGTAACACCGGAAAACATCGAAACTCTTCGCAAACTTGTACACAAAGCTCGTTATCCTCCTCATATATTTCATCATTTTGCTTTCAACGGACAAGTTCTCGTTGCTCCGACGGCTCATCATAAAGGAAAGGAGAAGAACGCAACGTTGAAGTAAGTGGAATTTCCTGAATCAAAGAAAATGTTCTAGAATTATAATATTCCGGAAAATTTCATATCCGCAATGTTTTTTACTTCATTTCAATGATCAAGTGTCTCAACCAGTTAATGAGATCATTTTTCAGGGGATTCGCGAAGAAGACGTTGCTGAAAACGGCTCGGAGAGCGGGCTTCAAACCTAAACAGTCTTCCAAAAGACAAAAGTACGTTTTGCCTAATATGAACCTCACGAGCAGTAATAAATATATGACGTCACCAGGAAGAATGAGCCTTCCTGTAACCGATAACAACGATCTCAGCCACGACGACGATTTAAGCAGTAAGAATGCTTCAATTTCATTTCTACGATACCTAATCCTCGATCACGTAATTTTTTTATTAACGGTCGTTTCTACGCTTTGTTTACCCTCAAGTTGACGAGTTCGAGGTATCCGGATTTGTCCCGCAACAACCACCGACCGATGCCAAAACTTTGGAACGTCTTTCCGAGCGTAGTTATGTAAGAGACTGGTACAGACTTGGTCTTTGTCCCAATGGCCTGCAAAATAATCGAAGAAACGAGCCATTCCGTTTGACTTCGGTCAATTGCGCTTACATGATTTGTCGAAGTTATCCAGCCCTGCTCGTTGTACCGAGCTCCGTTTCTGACGAGAGTATCCGTAGATTCTGCAGATTGTACAGGCATAATCGTCTTCCGGCTGTAACATGGAGACATCCGAGGACGAAAGCTTTGCTCATCAGAGGTGCTGGTTATCACGGAAAAGGGGTTATGGGAATGCTCAAAGCACATCCAACTTCCGGTGGCAATTTAAAAGGTATTTATAGTTTTTCGACAAGTCACTCCCCGCCCTAACAGCTGAAAAATACGATAGAGCAAACCAAAAGATCTCCTCATTGAATATTCCAGTTATTCAAAGTAATGTTTATGCAAAGAAAATGTTCAAATAAAATAGTCGCCTCCCGAAAACTATGACTATTCGCCGCTTTCATATGTTTAAAAAAAAAAGATTTTGTAATAAAATAAAAAATCATATATATCTTTCTCGCATGACATTTGGTGGTTTCCTTTTTTGTTCTTGAAATGGAGTTGTTTATTATTGTTATTATCTTTATTATTGAATTGCAGCAACGTCTTCAGAAACGACATCGACCCTCGAGCAAGAAAAATACATAATGACCCTCGTAGCCGCAACTCCGCTGTCGGTTTTGCGACAAGGTTCGGCCTGGGGAATGTCGGACAGTTCGTTGAGTATAGATTCGCTTCTTCTTGCGGCGGAAGATCGTAACGCGACGCCGGAGCAATCACGAAGAAATCCATTTAACAAAACGATTGGTACGCTCGGATCGTCAGCGGGAAAAGGTCCGAAAAACTTTGGTCGATGGGGTTCCCTGAAGGACAAGAGGCACAATTCTCAAGCGTCACTGACATCGGTAAATCAACGTGGTACGGTACGACACTCGGCGGATTCCGACAGTGGTACCGAGTGCGTGCATACGTTTCAACGCGCCGCTCTTTACATCCTGGGTGAAAAATCTCACATGCGCGGGGTTAAAACGGAAACAGCGCCGAAAACGGATTTTATACCGGTCGAGTATTACGATGTGCGACACACGAAAACAGCGTTTAAAAAGCTTATGAGAGCTTGTATCCCGAGCTCACCGAATCTTGAGCCCGATCAAAGTTTTTACAAACTCATCGAGAGTTCCGAGTGGCTCCAACAGCTACAAAGTCTGATGCAATTGTCTGGCGCGGTGATTGATCTTATGGATGTGCAAGGTTCCTCGGTAGCTGTTTGCCTCGAGGATGGTTGGGACACGACAGCTACGGTTTGCTCGGTAGCGCAAGTTTGCCTCGATCCTCATTATCGTACGATCGAAGGCTTTCGCGTCTTGATCGAAAAAGAGTGGCTCGGCTTTGGCCATAGATTTGGACATCGTAGTAACCTCGCCGCTAATTCACAAACAACGAATTTTACACCGACCTTTCTTCAATTTCTCGATATCGTGCATCAGATACAGAGACAATTTCCCCTTGCTTTTGAGTTTAACGATTATTATCTCAAGTTCCTAGCATATCATTCGGTATCATGTCGTTTTCGTACTTTCTTGCTTGATTGCGAGTTCGACAGGGTCGAGTGTGGCATCACCGCGGTCGAGGACAAACGCGGCTCGCTCACCAGTCATCACAAGGGTGTTGACACCGGCAGCGACGATGAAATTGTTTATCCCGGTGGTAGACTCGCCGGAACACACACCGGCTCCAATCTTGGACAAAGTGTTTTTGATTATATAGAAAGACAGCATGCTCGATGTCCAATATTCTTTAATTTTATGTACACACCCAATACCGAACATCCGGTATTAAGGCCAGTCTCGCATCTACCCAGCCTTGATATATGGCAATATTATCTTGAAGAGGAACTCGCTCATGGCCCCGCTTACGATCTCGAAATTTTGCAACAGGATACGCAGCAGGAGGAGGAATCTGAGGCTGCTGATGGTATCGTCAAGAGCAATCGAAAAGTTGTTACGCAAGGGTAATTTATACTTCTTTTTCCACTCTTCTTTCTTTCTCTCACTGGTTGTGGTAAAGTGAAAAATCGGTGAGATACATTTTCGAAAATATTGAATAAATAAATCAAATAATTTTCAGCCCGATAATTTCATATTCTTACGGAGCACTACAACAGAGATAACAAAACTTTTCGAAAACATAACGAATGGAATTTTTGTCCCCACAGCGAAAGTTAGTTAAATTTTATGAGACGACAAATTAAAAATAATTCTCTTTCATTGATTACAGATACGACAATCTTGGTACAATGGTACCAGATCAATTCTCTTATCTCTTAGAGGAGATTCATAAGCTCGAGACTGAATTGGGTCACCTACCACAGAAGTGGAAGATTCTCTGGGACAAACTAGAATTACCGAATACCGATTCGTTGGCTGTAAGTTAAATTTTGATTATTTGAATATTGAGACCGCGAATTGAGCTATTTTTTTGTTTAAACAAACATTTTTATGTGTTGATTAAGAAAATGTATATAATTTAGCCGAGAAAAAGAGTTGCAAATTGATAATTGCTATCACTTTATTGAATTTTTTTCCTTACAGCGACACGCATCTTTCAGCACCGCTCTAGTCAGATATCACGGCCGTTTAATTCACAAACGTTCGACCCTCGAATTGCTCTTACGTGGAAAACTTGCCGGTGGTAACGCTTCCGGAAATGAGGGCTCGGTTTACGCTCATCCACATAGGTACGTTATGAGCTAGCTAACTATAAAACTCTTTCAAATGCGTACTTTTCCATAGTAATTACAACGGAGAGATATTATTGAGTAAAAAATTTACGCCGATTTGTACGCAAAATATTAAATTAAATTTCATTACCAGAACAGTCTAATGAAACTTAGAAATGTATCAGTTATGAATTTATAAATCACTATATGGAGTCAGGAAACTCGCTATTACAATAGTTTATTGCATAGGATTGCGAGTCTAAGGATTCCTAAAAAAGTTATTAGGTAGTGCCGTTTTGGAGCATCGTCGCGAATAATTTTCAGACGTTGAACTAAAAATTTCAAAAAAGTGTGCATTGATGTTTATGAAATATTACTTTTCATTCGAAGGTAATCGAATTTATAGCACTGTGTGACCTAAACCCGCACTTTCGCCATGCTTTTCCGTTATCTAAAGGTGCGTTCACGGAATCGCTATTTCCGCTAAAAGTGTTAGCTATAGTAATACTGTTCTATGGTAGAGTTTGCGTTTGTAGCGCTAATAGCGACTCCGTGAACGCACCTTTGGTAGTCTATTTCTACACCGTGCGAAAATCAATCGACTAACTTCACAGATGCACAAAAGACAAAAGAAAATACTTTTAAATGTCTTTTTTTGAAGCTTCAAAATTCGCAGCGAACAAATGACAAGAGAGGGATAGGTTAGCGATTCTCCTGAAAATAGTTTCATGTTGTAGAAAAAATAATAACGAAATCAAGACGAAACGCTTACCTATACCCTGACGGATCAGCGAGTCCCATAAAAAGTCCCAATTGGGACTCCGGACTTAAGTGGACAAGTGAGACCCTAATTAAGTCCTAATTGGGACTTTTCCCCTCGATCGGTTCGAACCGGATGTGACGTCATGAGTCCCAAACAGGGACTTTTGTTTTTTATTTCACCCTTTGAAAAAGCCCCTATTTGGGACTCAGAGTCCCAATTTGGGACTCAGAGCTGCAATCGGATTCCCAATAGAGTCCCAAACGCCAAACGAACATGCACGACTCAGGATAAGACCGTTCAAACCGACGAAAGCGGTTGAAAAAAATCGTTAAAGTTTGTTAAATTACTGTTTTAATTATATGAGTTTGAAAAATTAACATGATTCCCCTTGTTTCACCTACTTTTATGTTCATTATTTAATAAACATACATGAATTATCGAATCTGTTATTCCGGTGAACCAGTTTTTCGATTTTTCTTGTTCAGTGCTTGACTTGCGGCGTGTATTGAGATTATGATTGTGTGATACTTTAACGTTACTTTAAAAATCATAATCGTTTTCTTTCGGGGGCGTTATGCACAGCGTTTAGCACCCTCGCTATGCTCGGGCGCTAACTTCACGCCGTGCAATAATAGGCAACTTAAGTCACACGTATCGTAATGTACTATTAGTTTATCCAAATTGGATTGGTTGAGTGATTACATATTTGTCTCATTATATGTTTGAAGAGTCTGCTACAAAAATGAATTAGGAATGAATATATTATTTTACTTATATATACTCCAATTTATTTGTTAATTATATTTAGCCGATAATAATTGATCTTAAATCTGTTATTTTTCGATGAAGATTCGAAAGATTGGATTCAGCCACACCGACTCATTGTGACGCTTGTTCCGGTGTTTTGTGGGGACCGGTTAAAGCTGGGCTGCGATGTGTCGATTGCGGACACGTATGTCACGACAAATGTGCGGACGCCGTGCCGAAAAATTGCACCAAATACAAAGCTGTTGCCGATAATTTGCAATCCCACACTTTAACGCGAAGCGGTGGTGACAACGGAAGTGTCAATTCCAGTAAGTGTTTCTTCTTCATGTTTCCGCGATCAGTCAAGTGATCATCTATTTCTTATGATATTTATTATATACGTATAAATGCTGTATTATGTATATTAAATAAATTTGGAATTATTATTAGGCGTTACTACGATACAAACTTCGTCGCAACAATATTACGAACAATTTTCGAGCAACGTAGCGGAGAATAGGACGCACGAGGGCTATCTGTACAAACGTGGCGCCTTGTTGAAGGGTTGGAAGCAAAGATGGTTCGTGCTTGATTCGATAAAGCACCAACTGCGATATTACGACGCAATGGAGGATTCTCATTGTAAAGGGTATATAGGTATGTGGATAATTGTGATTTTTATTGCATTGTTAATTGTAGAAATAATGAGAAAATTATTTCAGATACTTAATTTAGTATTAATTATCGTTCATATGGAATAATTTATCAGTTATTAATTTATATTAATATAAACAATTGAAAAGACAATATTCGTAAGTAAAAAGGAACATCAATTTTTAATCGCCAATTTATTTGTGATTTTTAAAATTTAGATCTGGCTGAAGTAGTTTCGGTAACGCCAGCGACACCAACACCAGGACCACCAAAGAAAACTGATGACAAGTCGTTCTTCGACGTGAGTTATCAAAAATATATATTGAAACGATATTTTTGAAATGTTTGTTTCTTAAAGCAGCATTGTTAACATTGTTAATAATTTTCCTTTTTTTTGTTTTCCAACTTCTACAGCTTCGCACAAATCGACGAACGTACAATTTTTGCGCGGGTGACGCGGCAATGGCGCAGGAATGGATCGAGAAGGTTCAAGCATGCCTGCAGTAGAGAGTACGAAATAAATATTAGACCCGCGATCTGTTAGCACTCGCTCCACTTAGACCTCTTGAAAAATCGTGCAAGTGACTGATAGCGTAATTAGAAGAAGAAGGATAAAAAAGAAAAACAAAGAAACCCTTAATTTTGTTACATATTTTTTGTATAGTCTAAACGCGCGTATCGTCCGATCACGGATAATCGTTTCGCGTCTTCGAGATGTTCCTCCTCTCCTTCCTCATCTTCTGAATATAAATTTTTCTAAAATTGAGATTATTACGGTAATTTGAAGTGTTTAAAAAACATCGGCTCTTTGTTGAAAGTATCCCAATGTAATCTCTCAATATGCTCGATTATGTATCATGTATTATAATTGTGTTTTAATTCGAATGATATACACCGGAAATATTCGGTGGAAAAATCGCTTTGACATCCCACATTCTGGCAGACGAGAAGAAAAAGAATCCACAATTTATCGCTCTCTTCGTCCGAAGTGCTCGACGATTCAGATTTTCGTATTTCGTGCTCCTTTTCTTTTATGCATCTCATGTTCGTCCTCTTTTTTTTTATATATATTA
>JABSMR010007512.1:0-11935 GCA_018902295.1 Dusona sp. PSUC_FEM 10030013 | reverse complement strand
TGAATCAATATCTTATTTAAATAAATCAATTAATCAATTAATTGAGACGATCACATATTTTGATGGCACTATTGAATCACAGATTTTATTGAATCATTATTTTTTTTCTCGGTGTAGTCTTTTGGAAATGAGATCGTGTATTGCGGATTCGCGACATTGGGTTCTGATGAACGGGAGGCGTTTTTTTCCTAGGAATGAAGTTATTTGTTTAGTTAGCCACGTGACTTCGTTGAAAAAACGTCATTTTGATTATCTACTGCGATGCCATTTTGCAAGCCCACAAACTTGAATAAAAATGTGTGCGAGAAAAAGCGAGAAAGTGGTGAACAGTAGAGTGGAAGAGCCATCTGTTGAGTTGGTTTGAAATCTAAGAAAATTCATCATCTTCGAAAATTGATCCTTCACGGCGTTCTTTCTCCGGAGAGTCGAATTTTTTTTCCTAAATTAGAAGGTCCAGATGGTCGTGAGGGCGAGGAGTAAAAAAAATGGGACACCCTGTACGTGTATGCGAAGCTGCGGAGAGGTCTGATTAAGGATATACAGGGACGTCTCGAGGGTGACTATACATATGGGAGGGCTAACGTCGATATCTTGCCGAGAGATCGAACATCGGCACAACACCCATGGAACCGATCGAAAGAGAGAGAGAGGCTACGAGAGAAAGAGAGAAAGGTAAAGAGAGGCTGGCAAGCCGGGCAGCAGGAAGATGCTGCTCGGGTTTGTCCCTCGTCGTTGTGCTCTGGACCAGCGACGTCCTCTTACAATCCTCAAGTCCTTTCTCCTCTCTCTCTCTCTCTCTCTCTCTCTCTCTCTCTCTCTCTCTCATCCTTTGCCTCTTTAAGTCTCAACACACCGCGAGGGCAAAACTCTTCGCTGGCGGTATAACCAGCTCGATCGTCCGTCCTCTCTCGTTGATTTTTACAGAGGACTCGGCGCGGAACCGTATATCTGTCTCTTCTTGGTCCCCTGTCCACCAGTCGTTTAAGATAATCCGATCGCTTCAACACTGCCGAGAAAATAGGTGTTTCGTGGTTCCCGATGATGTCTGGAACGAGCACACGCTTAAAGAAAAAGTCTCGGACAATTTTGCGTTTCCGTTTTTATTTCGCAGACTTTGGATGCATTTTTTGGATTCAGGGAGCTTAGGATCGGTGCAACTAACAATGTGACCTCATTGCGATCATAAGGGTAAAGTCGTATGCGCTTTAGATCTTATTTACGACGAGGTGTGGCCAAATAGTTAAATTTGCATCAAACCTTGACTAAAGACGTATGAATAACGGAACAAGGCCAAACTGACCTTAAACTGAAGAACTTCCCGTTAGTTTGCATAAACAGACGAATTGAATTTCCAAGTATTTTTGTTTATTGTTCGGAGATGAAACAGCAACATTACTAGTCAAAGAAGCCAAGTTGTATATCTGGTTTTGTCGGATCTGGGAAAGCTGTTCTACGTAGATTGACCTCAAATCAGTGATGGAGCAGTTGCTGCCAATATGAACCAGCAATTGGGTTTCAGGATAACCTGAGTTTAACTACATTTATGGGTCGATAAGCTAATCAACTATTTCGGTCGATGTGGATGATCAATCGTAGAATTAAGCCTGTATAGGAAAAACCTTGACATGTTGAAAAAATACTTAAAAGCGTCTCATCAAATTTTCCCTCTAAATAAAGGTCTTTAAGTAGAGTACCAGCGTAGCCAGAGCCGTGATTTATCGTTAAAACGTTTAAAAAAAAACTTCAAACTGTAGTTGAATGCACTCAAGTCCCTTTATAGTGCTGGTGGTCCAAATTTACCAGGTGGGCCAAATTGGCACCAACTTCTCCACTCGCAGGTCCTGATGCTCCGAAGGGTGCTATGGGACAGCCTGTATAGCAGGTCGTTTCGGGCTACCGGCTGTTGAACGAGGAGGCCGAGAACTCCTCGGGGTCCCAAGCTGCACTCCTCAGGTAGTAAGATCGGTGAGAACGACTATTATACCACTTACTTCGGTCCGAGTGTAACTTAAGCATGTGTAGGTTCATGTGTGTGGTTTTCTCTGCAGCTACACGATCGTACGAATGGATTTGTGGGTGGCCTATACCGGACGCAAACTCGTTGGAGTGGGTCCTGCTATTTGATTCACTTGGTAGAAGATCACACTTTTGATTCGAACATGTTCTGTGCTTATCAGTGGATGGATTGTCATCGAGAATTTTTTGATTAGTTAGATTTGGTTGGGGCAGTTGGACTTGTAGGATAAAATATCAGATCGTTCATCAACTAAACTGGAGGGATGTGGATGCGAAGTTCATGATGATCAAAGGACTTCTCATGGATGATGATCATGAGAGAGTCAGCAAAAGTTCAAAGCTGATCGGACAAGATCATCCAAGCTTTGGACTCATTTATGGCAACCTGGACTGAGCAGGTCCACATAACGATACATAGCTGTTGATGGAGTTGGAGGAGCTGAAAGGATCGCGGGGTTTGTATTCTCGTTGTGAGGTACGTACATGGTACATAATAAGTAAGGGAAAAGCTGTTGGTGGACGAGAGTGCGGGCGAGGCAGCAGTAACTCCAGGTATAATGCACATACACCGCGCTTGAAGCCGTGTATCCAAGTAAGTAAGTAGGTACCCCAGTGAGTTGTGGCAGCAACGTCTCTCTTTTCCCTTCTCTCTTTCTCTCCCACTGTTTCTCTCGCTCTCTCTTTCTTATTCAGGCAAACCTTCTACCTAACATCTGTCTTTCTCTTTCGGTCATTCGAGGATCGTTCGTACATGCACTGCCCTCCGAAAGATTTGCATGCCGAACTGCCATTAAACGGCGTTGCAGCCGTGTCGAGGTGATTTTTGTACGGGTATTTTTAGTGTTTCGTCCTTCGGTCTCCATCGCTCGAGAGCACACCGCGGGGTTCAAGGCCTTGCCTCGATGAGGCGCTCTTCACTGAGGCTGGGGGAATTCACTCTCGCGCCTTTTCCGACAGGAGAGCCCTGGGAGAGAGCCAGTTCGTTCACCAGGCTAAGTTAGGTCCACCAGCTTGATCCTCTACATCATTTATTCGTAGGTTCCTCATTGGTGTAGAACCAAGTTGCGGCTCATCTTTGCAATCGGATACCGAATGATTATGAGCCCTAAATGAAATTATACCTAAATTAGTTGCTGCTCTTAAGTGCCCAGAGCTTAGTAATCAGTTGGATAAAACTTCCACCAACATTAAGGGAAACAATTGTCAATTCTGTAAGTGATTGATACTATGACGGGTTTTTGATTAGCGTACCAATGTCCATCATAACTTATTCTCGCTTCGGAAGAGCCGCCAATTTACAGAAGATCTTTTATCTTCTAATGAATTATTAAGGAATTCTCAAGGATCGGGGGCCCCTTCTTATTCAATTAGCTGGCATCATGAAAAACTTGTTGCGCTGGTATGAAACCCATCATGTGAAACTCTCAATCATTAAGGTCCCTCATGGCGAGGGACCCAATAAGCCAACAGCATTTTTGAATAGCTTACTATATTAAGTTTAATTAACCGGCATCATCGGAATCCAGCTGACTCATATTAAAGGATCCTCAAGATGTTGCCTTCAGAGTGCCCTTCAATAATTGATCCAGCGATTTTCATCATCCCAGCTGATTGGATTAAGTGCAGTGGACTACTTAAAAATATTACCAGCTAATTGATTTGCGTTTATTCAAAACTTTACAAATCCATCGTACTAACGACCTGTTTAGCCTTTTAAAATCCAATTGAAAGAGATCAAACGTCTGATGACGTTAACTGAACTCGTGAGTACTTCGATAGTTTATTCTTGCTCAACACCAGTAAATTCAGGTGGAGACGGTACAAATGCGGATGTGAGTTTATGCAAAGACGCGGAACAGAGTTAAAATCTGTTGAGCGGTTGGCGAAGAGGTGGGGGAGGGGGGAGAGAGTATTGCAAGGAAGAAGAAGACGAGGAAAGTTTATGATCGTTGTATACAAACACAAGGCTTCCAACCGCCTACGTCACAAAGTGAATAAATGTTGGTGAGATTCGCGTCGAGGTCCCCGGGTATCTTCCTCCAGACCAAGTTGTTCTCCAGCAGCTGAGTGAGGGTCCAAGAGGAACGGAAAGAGAAGGAAGAGGGGGAGTAGAAAAGTGAGAAAGAAAGTCGCGGATCAGCGAGAATCCGGCAAAAGCTCGTCAAGGGCGCCCAAGAGCGATCGTGAAAGATGGTGGCGAGTAGCATGTCGGACTATACATTGGTATTGCTTTAAGTGCGTGTGAAATAACGTATAAATAGCTTTAAACGCAGACGTGCCAGGCCATCGAATTGCTCGTTCGGTTATTCGCGTATGCAAGACGACGATAAACGTGATATAAAATATGATTAAATATTTATGGAAGAGATGAAGCAAAAAAAAAATGAAAATATCCTGGCGCCACGAAGATAGCAAATTTACGTGTATATAGTTGGACTATTTATTGGCAAAACGTTCCGAGCTTCGTGTTAGCTATAAGATACCGTATGATGAGTGCGAAAGCACAGATTTTCAAACCGGTAACTGCTACTGTATCTTCCCAGTCGATTGTAAGCGTATGCGCAACTCCCACTGCGCGTACCCATGTGTCAATACACTTCTCGAACGTGGGAGAACTTTACGAGGGATGCCGAGCTTGTTTTTTGGTTCAGACACCTATGAATGTGCAAGTTAACTATAAGTTGGGTGTTTAAATTTGAAACGTGGGAATTGAGAGTCGATTGGAAATGTTAGTTAAAGTTTAAGACAATTTCTGTATTATTGATATCCAAGCCAACTTCGTAGAAACTTAACGGATGCACAAACTCATGGACCACCTCGAGGTCAAATTATTTACGCCCTGCTAGTCGTTACCAGGAAATTACCTCAAATGTTGAAGTTTAGATCGAGGAAACTCAGGTCAAGTTGGAAATTCAAGTTTAAATGCCAGTAAACTTAAGGAAGAACCAAATCCAAGACAAGTCGGCCAAACCTGGACAATCCCATTACCATAGACCACCACGACGTTCAATTTTTCAAACCATGTTAATCGTCACAGAAAATAGACCTAGCCTGGAAGGTTGTGCAGTTCCTTACAGGTTTACGAGTGGATTTGCCAGCGGGACAAATAAGAGGTGGCCATAAATACGTTGCCGCATATACTGGCATTTCTTGACCATAATTTAGTGAGCCGAAAGCCATGCGAGTATCATCCACATAAAATAGTAATGGCGGAAAGTATCACGCGTGGGTTACACGTACTTAGAGTTCCTAGTGGTTTAGAAGGCAACGCAACGAGTCAAAACTCGAGGGAAGCCGCACGAACGAAGCTTGGAGAATTTGTATTAGTGCGAAAGTTACACATGCGTCGTATTTTCGCGAACGGATACATTGAGGCGAGAAAAAGAGTGGGAGGGAAAGGGAGGGGAAGAAGGGGAAGGAGAGTATGGTGTGTCGTTGCGGGAGGTCAGGCACGATGACTTTTTATTATACGGACAGCCTGTTCTTTCTCTCTTTCTCTTTCTCTCTTTCTGGTCTCGTGTATAAGCGAAAAACGCTTCCAGAACGTCGTGGATTCGCGGCACGAAGCGTGGATCCTCGCGCGATTACGGATACGTTCACGCGTCCATATTGAATACTCTCGAGAACGTCCATTTTTCTTTTTCTATCTCGCTCCTTTTTTTTCCTTCTTTTTCTTCCTTTTTTATTCTCCCTTGTTCGCTTACACGATTTTCTTTTCAACGCAGGTATGTTTGTACACATCCGGACAGATACGTGCGTAACGCCAGACAAGAATGAGGCGACAGGAATAAGGATTGCCCTGAGAAGAACTCGTTGCACTTTTTTGTCCGTGAGTCGAGAACTATTGGTTCGCCATTTTGTAGCATTATGTTTCTTCATACCCCACATCGTTAAAGTCAACTCCGCTATTTTGGCATTTAATCCCCGTGGGGATTAAAATGGCAAACACTTCTATTTTAAAAAAAATCAACACCGAATCGAAAATTAACTGGGAAAAGCTCTAGAAATTGTTTCTCTCATAAAAACTTCCACCTTTTTAAAGCTTTCCACCATTTAACCCTTTGAGTCATATTGGGACATACGTTGGACCACCTTTTTTTTGCAGTTTTTTCATTATTTAACTACTTTCGCCGCAACAAATAACGAATTTTTCGTTTGTACATGCCCGTAGGACATTTATGAATGTGTTAAAAATATGTACGCCCAATACCATGTACACAAATATTAAAAAATCGGACTTTTTCATGAAAAAATGCATTTCCTATTAATCTGCTACGAAAATCGCGGTAGCAATTTTTTCACAGCCTTAACCCTTAGCGAACGAATTTATGTATTTCGAACGTTCCATTCATATGGAGTCATGGTCGGCCCCAACCATTTTTTCAGCTATAATTATGAATAAAAACAGTTTTGTGGATATTACTTGTACATGAATTGAAAGTATAAACTCTACGGAACACGTTCATAGAAAACTTGTTCATTTAGGAGGTACAGATTGCATCCAAATAGTCTGAATGTAAAAAGTGCGATAAAACGACAAAATACCAAGCCAGGCTCTTATGAGTTTCTCCTTGCAATGCAAGCCATTTTCACGGAAAAACCGGGTGTGATCTGAAAACCGAGGAATAACACAAGAAAAAAATCATTGCACCCTCCTGCGTTGTGAAAAGTTGAAAAACTTCGTCCACCGGTGATTCTCGAATAAACTTTTGGAAAGGACTGGCGTAGTAACCACAGTCTGACTAACGATATGGACATGTAAAATCTTAGCGGTGACCCCAATTTATACCGTCCAAATAAATCTAAACAAGAAAATGTACAGAATTTTTCCAATATATTCAGTTCATTGGTTTCTGGTTGGAAAAATAAAGATCCAATCGTTTCTGAATTAGATCCAAACCAACAACAGTATCGACTGAAAGTTTTTGCTTATGTTCGAGTTTTTAGTTCAGATTTGTAATCAGTGACACCAAGAACCTACACATGCAATCTTTCGAGTAAATCGTACGTATGGAAAAATGTATGCCTGGAAGGGTGACATTTTGATTTTGATAAGTTGGTTCAAAGATTTTGACCTTGAAACGTCGAATCTTTGAGCCGTCCTCGATCGTTATTAATTTCATGAAACTTGACTTAACTCTCGCGCATATGTAACCAGAGGTCATGACCTTCAAGAAGAGAACGTTCGGCTGTTGGCGTCTCGGAGCATCGTCGAAAAATCGCCTCAGTTATCGACCATGTTGCGCGGGTCAGCAGTTCTGGTGGCTATGCTAAAACCACCCACGCTCCCACCATTCGCATAAAAGTTTAAGAATAAGAAGAAGAATACGAAGAAGAATAAGAAGAAGAAGAAGAAGCTTCTGCGAAGTTACTATGTTTCTTCTTGCGATTTTATGGCCACGCTCTGGGCCTTCAAACTATTTTTATAGACCTCAACAAGCAAAAGTTGTTGCCGAGAGGATCGCGGTAAACGGATAAAGAATGGGAAACGTGTCCGGTAACCCCGACCGGGACACTGAACCCCCCCTTCTTCCTTCACCGATTCAGAATTCACTTTGTACAAAGATCCTCTCGCGAAACACCGCCAAGTCGTCAAATCCAAAATACACACGTGTTAAAATAATCCAGGAAGTTTATCCATCTGTGCTTGTTTCTTTTTCTTCACTCGCCTCGTGTCAATAGACAAGCATCCCTGTAAATAAAAAGACGACACTGAATTTCGTAACTGTGGTTGTATAAAGAATTTCCTTTAAAAATTACAAAAAAAACATAAAAACGGTGGTTAGACAACAATTAAAATTGCATTCGATATTTTTCAGTGTCTATTTACAATGACAATTAATAATGAGAAAGTTAAATAATATCAAAAATTGATTAAAATTGAACATAGAATTAGCATGTAATTTTGATTTGTTTTTTTTTTTAACTTTTATTATTTTGGAACCGTACGAAAATAAATTGAAAGACAAGGTACGATGCAACGTTATGGAAATGGGGAGAAAAAAATCGGAAAATAGCCAGCTTAACAACTCGCAAACAAATTGTATTGAAGTATTTTTGATGCTTGAGAGATTGGTATTGGAATGAGATTTATTCGCAAGTGCGCAGTATCTCCTGCAATCGAATATATTATCGTTGAATATTTATGAGTAGGCAGCGATGAAAAATCCGTTTTGGATATTTTTTTTATCTTTCCTTTTTTTTAGCTTGTAACCTCGGGCAGGCTCGTTGCGTTATGGTCCGGTGAATGATCCTTGTGTAAACGGGTCGCGAGCACGACCAAGACCGACGAAAGCCCGGCCACTCACTTGCATCGAGTGCGTTCTCAACTCCAAGAAACTGTTTATCTCGCTCAGGGATGATCAACAGTCGAATGCTTCTGAAAATCATCCACTGAAGAAAAAATAATATTGAAAAGTGAAAAAATAAAATGTTTGCAACTTTGTACATCAGATAAACCTGTTCAACGCTGACAATGTTATAGAATTTTTTATTCAACCTTATTAATGAAATTATGGATGAAAAAATTATTCGTCAGTCGAGAAATGTTTTTGTCATTAATATTAACCATTTTTATTGATATTTTAACGATCAATTAGATAAAGTTTGAAAATATGTTGAAAAATTTATTTATACTATAGAGTGAATGTATTTTAATAAATTCATAAATATTGCAATTGAATAATCTTTCCATTTATTTTTACATATTTTTCATAAATTATTTGCACACTTTGTACAAGTTTTTTCATTCTTCATCAAATTGTTTAACACTCCGAGAGTGAATTGCAATCAGCCATCTTGTTTCGTACAAAGTTTCGCCGCTAGGGGCGCTAGCTTAACTGGTCTCCTCGTTGTACAATCGAATATTCATCGATCGAGGGTTTTTGTGTATTTTAAAAGGATGACTTATCGGGTCCGTTCAAGGACAAGACTTTTATCCGGAGATACGATCACCTCGACCTTCGTAAATAATTATAATTCCGGTACAACGTATAACGATATCGCGAATCATTGGCCTCGAAATCATGCCAAGCGATACGAAATAACACACCTCCCTCTCTGACGACTTTCAACTCGTTCGAGAATCGACCAAACCCACGGACTAAAATAACAAAATCACGCTTTTTATTTTCTGACGTTCGTTCACTTTGGCAGCTCAGGGAAAATAATTTTCCTCCTTTTTATTATTGTTATTATTTTCGTTTTTTATTTCGAGTTTATGGGCCAGTTTCGGGTTTTAGTCTTAAAACTTGTCCGAAACGAAAATACGTCGATAAATAAATGTAATCAAAAGTATAAATATAAATTTTTTAAAACGACGAAATATTGTTACTATTCAAAAATAATACAATTAAATGAAAAGAAAGGAATTAAAGCTTACTAAAAAAAATTATTTTTTTTTTCAACATCAATTTATGACAAAAATGTTCAAAAATAAATAAAAAAAACTAGCCATTCCAAATGTAAGTGAAATTCCGTGCCTTTCGTCGCAAAGTAAGCCTGAATCGTCCAGAAAAAAAAGAAATAAATAAAAAATGAAAAAAAGAAAAAACGGTAACTGCGCTCCGGGCGATGTTGATTCACGCTGGAACATCGAATCATGAATTATATGCTGGCCTTACCTCTCCACCGAAGCGCGGTCATTCGTTTTCGAGCGATTGCATCGCCGAGCTCTCTCGATGGGTACTGGAGCACTTCGATTTTTTTTTCCCCCATTTCGAGCCATTCGTATTTGCAACATCGAGAGCAATGACACGTGAATGAATGGAATACTCATTATTTCCATTATTATTGGTGGCCTTAATTTGTGCTCGAATTTGAATAACAATAATAATTTGATTAATAATACGTATTAAACAAATTTGATACAATATATCTTTGATTAAATTTTTTGTAAATGTTTTTTTAGTAATTCGTTTCGGGATTCCGTCTGAATGCAAGTCATTGATTTCTGGGCCCAAATGACGAGTCACCATGTTCGATTAATCACTTCGTGTCATCGTCGACTGTCAGACATTTTTTTATATAGCTCCGACGAATTTCTCTATTCGCGGACTATCCTGATGGACGTAATACGAGATAACCAACCGTTCCAGACGCATCATTAATGATCTTGGCTAGAGCGTGTCTGATGGAGTGGTTTCATTATCCTTCGGATACCTTGACTAGAAAAAAAGAAATCTTTTTCAGGCTTATCTTACAATGCTTTGATGGTTGAACAAGAAAAAAAAATAATTGACTGGGATAACTCTGGTTGAGGTCATCATTGATGAGGCTTGGAATCGACCGAGGTGGAACTCGGCAGCATCCGTGTAGCGAAGCAACATGTAAGGATCCGCATCAGCGTACATAGTTCTCAATGCAATTTCCTGGATTATCCAGGATCACGAATCTCAGGAAATTTCAGTTTCTGATATTCCAGACGTACTCTCAAATATTCGGGGAATATCTTTGCTATGGGTAGCTATTTATAGACGTTCCAAGTATTATACCTGATGTTGCAGTGCCTCAGGAACCACTAAACGGAAATTACTTCTGATGGAACCTAAAGAACCGATAATTAGAAGACTGGATACCTTCATGAAGATGGAAACTTTCTCAATGAAATTTTCCAGATGTTTCTATGCTCAGAACTCCAGGAAACATTAGATTCTGGAAACCTAGCTGGACCCTGAAGTCATGGGTGGGTATCTTTGCCTGTGCTCGCCATCCGATAATGTTCTAGCGACGAGGTAATCGATGTTTCAATAACTCGATGACCCTGAAGACATGCTGAACCAGGTAAATTCGAAAAATAATTCTAAATTTTTCGTCCTCGGGTCCTAAAAGGACCGAACTGATGCATGAGTCCAGCACAGCATCCCGGTGCAACAAATGCAGGCAGGCAGGAATCGAGTCACAGAGGCGCAATACTTGTCCAGCTTCACGATCATCTCTCTTCCTCCTGAGGTTCTTTCCCTCAATTCCTCTCTCTCCCTCTTCCTCTCTCTGACTTTCTGGCTCGCTCGTTGGCCGCGAGTCGCAGACTCTCGAGTCGCGGATATATAGCCATCGAGGGCAATGGTTAGTCCAAGGTCTCGCGGGTTCAAACCCCGAGCCGCCGAGATTCAGCTTGCTCTCTTGGCGCTTCCTCCCGCAAACAACAACCTCCGCGCCTCTCGTTCCTAGAATAGTCGCCCCCGTATCGTTCCTCTCACTTTTTTTCTCTCATTCTCATTCTCCCTCTTCGTCTCTTTCTCACGGCGATGTTTCTTCTGCTTCTATTTTCCTCGACATCGAGACGCTGCCACGATCCTTTTCTGCCTGAGTATCTGCACCAATTTTTGTCCAAATTTCAGCATCGACTGATTTATCATAGACTGGACCATTCATTCATCAAATGGATCCAACGAATTTTTCTCAGCACCAATTTTCACTCCAAATCGGAAAATTTAATCGCGAAATCGGCCTGGGAGACGGTCGATCCTAAAAAAATTAATTAAACTGTCTGGTTCAGCGTGCCAGCATCCAATTGAGGAAAGATCGAAATTGGCAAAGATAAATCGAAATTTAGTTGCATTTCGATCATTCTTCTCACGAGTCTCTAGTGAATTTCGACATTTCTCTTTCTCTCTCTCATTTTTGCACTTGATTCCAGGGTTGACGTCGCTGTCCTCCGAGACGCCAAGAGACGTCAGGTTAATGCGCCGTGTCCTCAGTCAGGTTAATGCGCCTCCTTCGCTCTCTCTCTCCCCCCTCCCAATTTTTTTCTCTCTCTTCGGTGTGCTTTGGCTCTCGCGGAAAAACGAGATTATAGGTCGTGTCCTCCGTTCGGGTCGTTGTGCCGTCCGCGGTTTCGATGCTACATCTTCTTCGATTTTTTTACGGTACGCTGACCCCATGAACTAAAAAAAGAAAATAATTTGAAAAAAAAAAAAAA
>JABSMR010007401.1:0-11941 GCA_018902295.1 Dusona sp. PSUC_FEM 10030013 | reverse complement strand
TTTTGAACGGTCGTTATTTTACACAACGGCGAAAGGAAAATAAAAATAGAAGAGTTAAAGAATCCTACTCTAAAATAAGCACCGAAATAAATCGTGAGAAAGCTGCATGACGTTTTGGCATGGTGTTAGAATTTTATGACCCCTTTCTCACTGTTGAGGGGCTTTGTCAGACTTCGAACCGCGATGAATCCAAAAAGTTATACGCCGTATGTCATCCATTTCGCGGTTGATTTTGTTCTGTTCCTAAAGTAAAAAGTTCCAGTGCCGTGAACTAATAGGGTTAATATGAGATATTAATGACATGAAAAATAAGGAAAGAGCAGGATCCTTGGGTCTGGTAAAATCCACCTTTTTTAATCGCTTGCCTAATAAAAATATACCGACGAACTGTCTCAAATATTCAAGCAATTTTTCACCATTCCTAGAAACTGTCCCTGAATTTCCGCACATATTCCCTGTACGGAAATTCCCTGTACATGTTAAGAATATCTCGAATGAAAATCTGTAAACAAAAATTAAAGTACACGTGTTGTCTCATTTAGACTTTTCGCTTCCTACTATTGATACACTCGCAGATGAGTCAGTCTGATTATCTTATATACATAATAATCGTCAAAGATAATCGATAGTAGGCATTCGAGTTTTATTAAATGTGGAATTGCGAATTGCGATTATTTTAACAGGATCTAACTGAGTTGCCAGTCAAAGAACTCTGGAAAATAAAAATAACTTTGCAGAGAAGGGCTTGGAGTTTCGAGGTAAGAGATATGAGGTCCCCGTGGTGAATTTCCCCCGTGTAGTCACAGCTTACAGCTACAGCAATTCTCTCCCTCGCGACAGTCCGCGCGCGACTTTACGGCCAATAAAAATATTATTAGGAGATCCTTTCCTCTTCTCTCAGTGGGCATCTCCGTTGTCATCTCTAGCTAGGCTTTTTCTCGTTCCCCGCCTCTTCACATTTGAATTTTGTGTATTCTTGGTTCTTCGTTTCTCAAGCGATTCTTCTTTCTATTGACTATCCCGAGAGATCGTACAGCAACCACGTTTACATTCGATGCTCTACACATTCTTAACACCTCTTTCCTCCTCCTCCTCCTCCCCTGGGCCGCACTCGAAATGCGTTTTGCTTAATGTCGATATATTTCACGTTTTATGATTTGTGAGATTGTTTTGTTCCCTACATCTCCATGTTTTAGAGGTGGGCGTATCAGTAGGATCATCGTACAAACAGTTTCTTTGGACACTATTCCGAAAGAGAGAAACCAGCCCCTTCAAAGTTTTAATTGTCGATCGCAGGGGGGACATCGTAAAGAGCATTGAAAATCGATTACATTCTGTGAAAATTTTTGTGACATTGGTTTTTAATACAGACCCCATGTCGAGTGTTACGACTTGTTGACCTATGGGACAATTCTATTGCCGATGGAATGTTAGATGTGACGGAAACCTTCCACACGTATCAATAAGTCAATGACCTATAATAAGTTTTTCAGCTTTTGTCAATTATTTGTCACAGAAGTATGTCCATTACCTAACCTATGATGACAGAATTATTATTATTAAAGAATGTGGCAAGACCATGCTCGCACGGAAGACGGCACGGTCTAATCCATCTTCCGCTAATTATAAACATGTTTTAATAGATTTAAAAATTGTATGTACTTTTGACTTCTGTTACAAATAATAATAATAGTAATAAAAATTACTGTGATTATTATTGAAAAAAATAAATTTGTAATAACACAAAATAGAGTTTATTCTTTATTGTAGTAATTTTTTCCCACAGTAAATAATAGTTAAAAAATTGCGTGATGTAAGTATAATTATACTGTGCAGTCCATTATTTTATGTGTGTAAAAAATCTTATGAAAAAAATGAAGTACTTTTGATGAACGTTTAACTATCTGTTTCGAAAATTTTGACTGAACGTCACATAAATATTGCCGTGCAACACGATGAAAGTTTCTTTCCACAAGTTTCATGCACAGTGCCCACGGTGGTGGAAGTTTATCGTGCGCTTCCTCAATTTTACAGTGCACGTGAAAAAATGTATAAAATGATGCTTAATGTTAAACCATTTGTATACTTGGTTTCACGTTCCAGTGTCACAGTAATGTTTTTTGTGTATTGTAGAGTCAATTTTTCGTAAAAATTCTTTTTGTGTCGCGTAATTTGCATTTAAGTATCGAGGCATAAGGAGTTTTATTGGAAAGTTGTAATATTTACGAGAAAAATAAATATTGATAGATTCTAATATTTTGATTGTGAAGGACGCTCCAAGTTACGGAATTGAGACCTAATGTTATAGGCACAGATAAAAACAAAATGAGAGATCAAATTGAGGAAAGGAAAGCGTTGAAGGCTTATTATCATGGTTAAAGTTGTATGCTTCAAGTCTGCCAGTCCTTACTGCCAATTACAAGAAGTTCCTTTAATTATGCAGTCACCGGTAGATCGGCAACGACTCATGGCGACGGGGCATTTTGGCGCATCGGGCTCGGGGATCATCGTAGGAGGCGACCGCTTTAATTTGGGTCTCAAGTAGTTTTGCTAGGCCACAGCCTGGGGCACCATACGTGGGAACACGCGCCCAGGTAACACACTACCAAGACCAAGAATCATGGGCTGACCAGCATGGGTGGCCGTCTACGCCATGTTTCTCCGTGTCCTTGGTCCTGGTCAAGATCACCCACGAAAGCCCGCACCCGTCTTGCGGTTACCTCCGTCCACCTCGACTTCGTCGTTCGCTCGCTTTACTCTTTCGTTTCTCAATTTTAACCTACTTTCCGTTGTTCAAAATTATCCAATTTCGCGTATCAAACGATTTTTCTTGGGCGGTCTAGAATGACCATTCGGTCGTTTATTAGCTTCTCGTAAAAGTTCGGTAATTTATTATTGAATACACTTGTCAGCTTTTCTGAAAGATGTTACTGATCGTATTCATGCATTAGATGTCATCAATGGGACATAGTAAAGTTTTGCTTAGAAGCCTTCTAAGTCGACCAATAAACGTGAAACTAATTTCATCAGACTATTTTATAGGGATACATTGGCTGCATGGTTACATGTTTGTGTAAATAGTCCTTTTGCTGATTTGCGAAGCGCTTAACCTTGCAAATGCTTTTCAGTGAATATCCGCGATTATATGAACTGAACTAGCAAGCGATATCTTGGACACCGTGCGTGAAATGCCAAGTTACGATCGTAGATTTCGCAAGCACAACAATGTGGCATAATGCTAAGCCATCTTCATTGCTTTCGTAACGAATATATTTTTGCACACGATATGTGAGAAAAGTCATTGCGAGAAAACGCTCCCAGATATATCCGGGGAAAATTAGTGACGTGCACCTCCCGTGAGGTCACAGGAAACGATTAACGTTGATTCTCCTTGCGCAGTGAATAACGCAGTGAAAAAGCCCCACGGTCGAAAGAAACCGGCTGAAGGATCATCCTGCGCTCATCTTTTTTTCTCTTTCTCTTTTAGTCCCTTATTTAGGCGTTTCTCTCGTACAGAAGTACGAAGCAAGAAAGATACGATCACGGCAATAAACCGATTTCGGTTCCCCGTTTGTCGTCTGAAACAGTTATTACGCGCATCATTTCTGATCAGCATTATCCTTGGTGAATCGTCGCGATCCTCTGAGCGCGTGCTTCTTCCCACCTTTTGCTTTACCTTCATTTTTGATCCGTATTTTTGACCTTCGCGCTATTACACCCTACAACAACACCAACGATCTTACTTTACGAGTTACAAATTGGACTTTGTGAGCTCTCCACTTTTCTTATACCTACCCACTGATATAGAAAAGAGAGGATTCTGGTATTCTGGATGAGAGTTCATTATTATTAACCGCAACGACTAGCGCTGCTTAGCCTTTACGTTTTACGTATACGTTTTTTTCACTCGATTGCGTAATCTTATTGATAAACTCACATTATTGCAAAATGGTTAAGCACAAGCGATCAGTCTCCCCATTGTCCCCATTGAGAGAGTAGCTATTATTGAATGATGGTTTTGTTCATTCCATTTGAATACCGGAAGACCACTGCTAACACTGATTCCGTCTGTACAGCTACCAATCGTGGTGGCTGGGACTGGTAATATGTACTTGTTCGCAGTAAAAATTTCACAATCACATACGATCAATGCAATCATGGTGCATTCAGGACTGCAATATAGTGGAAATCTCATTTCACTCCCTTGCGACCTTTGAATTCCTTGTGTCTCAATGCCACTTATGTTTTTTTGCCACCTTCATCGTCCCGTGCTTTAATTCTTTATTATTTTCTTTCCCCTTCTCTTTATCCTTTACCTTCTCGTATTTACACTACACTTGCCCTCAGTATATATAGTTACACAATAATTATCGAATTCAACCAAATCACTGTACGTCGAGTCCTGGGAAATTACTGGATATTTCGCCGGAAACGTGAAGGGAACAAGAGACTGTGGATGCGAAGTAGCGTCCTAGCACGCGAGGGACGGAACCAACGTTTCTTCAATACGGCCGTCAAAGTAGAAAGAGACTCGTAAAATTCTTTCAAACTGATGAGAAGACCTCGCTTACAGAATCAAGAGAAGCGAAAAAAAGGGAAATGGAGAGCGTGAGCGGCAGAGAAAGAGGGAGCGAGAGAAAGAAACAGAAAAGAGAAGGAGAAAGATAAAAACTATTGAGGATGTGAAGGGAACAGACCTCTACCAATCGAAGAGACATAGACACACAACAGATAATTACAATCTGTGGAGAAAAAGACAGAGAGGGAGATAAAGAGCAGACGGCGACCAGCGGGGCATGCGGGGGCCTTGTGCTTTGCTGTGTAGATCATTGGACTGTTTGTCCCTCGTTGATGCTTCGCGCTATTTGTTCTCTTTCGTGACCAAAGAGAAGCGAGTAAAGAGGGGCGCTGAATAAGAGAAGCTAAGAATCGGGGAATAAGGTAACCGAGATCCCCGGTACATTGTCGGCACCGGCATCCTAAGATCTGCGCACGCCAAGACCACAAGACACTACGAGCATAAGAGAGAAGAGTTTACGCGGTTTCTGGGAAGTCGAGTTTCGTTTTTGTGCTTGTCGTTCTTCTCTTGCGAGCTCGAAGACGCGTTCTCTTAGCTCTTTTCCAGTCGTCTTCGTTGTCCCCTCTCTAGATATGCTGTCCACAGCGCGTTCATCTTGGAAAGAGTCGTGCGAGTTCGCCTGGCCACCTCCGCGAGTGCCCGCTCGCGTTCATTTCTTTCCTCCGTACCACGTCTCTCTTCTGGCAGGTCTTGGGACTACACACAGCAGCATGCAGCAAAAGTATGCGGTGATCAACCGAGAAAGGGAATCAGCAAACATACCACCGACGCGAAACTCCTTAATGACAATAATGACTTCCCTGGACGGACTGTTAGTGACAAATAAGCCGGTGCTCTGACTCTCGTCACGCACACCAAACTCGTTTAGATAATTATTGTGGATCGATGGAACCTGCTCGGGTTCGTGCTTCACCGCTCTGGAGTTAGCTCATACTCGTTCGCCTCTAATGGGCGAATTGCGATGAAGTAAAGTCTGAATTTTCTCGTATTTAAATCATGTCTGCGAGATTCGTTACCCGATTCGTTCTGAAACTTATTCGCACCATCGAATAAAATAGAAAAGAACAATGCGATGATTGTATTATTTTGGTTGAAACAATTTGAAGTCATCGGAGTAAAGGAAAACATTTTTCAAATTGCCAGAAAAACAAACTATATTTTACGACGGAGTAACTGCTGTGCAGCACGGTAATCATTACTCCGCAAACATTCCATGAGATTTTCTCATCAATTTGGTAGCTTTTTTCAACCAGATACTGTTTTTTAAAAATAAATCCGAGCAAATCTCGGCGCAGGTCCACAAAAAAAGACTAGTATAGTCTCGAGATATTTTCGGCACGATTCCTATCTGGGCGCGAGAAGAGAGAATCGATCTGCCTGGGCATCTCAGCGAAGTTTTATATATTCTTATTTTCCGAAGGGCACACGCTACCGCAGGGAGCTATAAAATCGAGAGAGATGAAAACATGAAAGACAGTTAACAGAGATGGAATATACGCATGCTTCTCATAATATAAGCATCCTGAGAGGGCGCGAAGCAGGATGATTTTTTGGCATAATTTTGCGTAGCTTCGTCGATCAGCGTTTTCTCTCGATCTTTATGCAGATCGGGAGCAAACATCTAGTCTAACCGGCTGATTGGTATTCTTATCGTGGACCTTCTCATCATCTCAGATTTATGGGGCGAAATTCGGTCCGCATTTTTATATTGATAATCATACACCCGTGTGCCGATGGTGAATCGGAAAAAAAGTGAAGGGAATGAAAACGAAAGGAATAGATGGAGAGAATATAGGATACATGAAACGAGAGAGAAAAGGACATCCTGTATGAGGGAGATCGCAAACGGAATGTGGGATGGGTGAGTGCAGTCAGAAAGAGTGACGTCATGGTTGACTATATAGTCAAGTATCGCGGTGTTAGAGTGGGCAGCGCGACCATGCGGAGTTTGCACGCCAGCTTCATATACACAAATACATAGAAAATCATACACGAAGAACGTATACGTATCGAAGCTATCATATTAACATATACGGTCATATCGACTGATATTTCATTTGGAAGTGAATCTTCAAAGTATGAACAAAATATTGTCCAATCAAGTTTTCTGTCCAGTTACTTGTATAAACAAAGGGGACAATAAATTGGAGGGCTTTGCTCAAACTCACATTACATCAGTTACTCCGACACTGCTAGAGATGTAAATTCATTTGACCGAGGTTCAAACTACCCAGGGAGAAGGAAGGGTAGTAATTGACCTCATTTTCCCGTTTGTCGAATTTACTATCAATAGCGATGTCATCTTGACATAATATATATTAAATTACATAAATGAACCAAGTAACACTATGAATATTAATGCAATTAGCTTTTAGTTTATAAAATCAACTTTAGCAATTTGGGACTAATTGGTTTCAAATTATAAGTATATATTTATCAAAATCGATTAACTGGATGGTAGATCTAATTGGAAAATAGGGCAACTTCACTTTCAATTGGGCAAAAATGTATGTTTTACGATGTCATTTTTTATGCAGAATGGAGCTTTATTTTTGTTCAGACGTATTTACTCTTCCCATACTTACGCTATCAGTGAGTTTAGTTTTTTCATACTGCCTAGTGAAACGAGCAAACGTCCGGGACGACTGATCAACTACTGACATGCAACTACGCCTGTTTTGTCGGTGTTTTTTCTCTGATGATCAAACGAGAAAAATAAGATTGGCTAGAAGAATTTATGACGAAACTGATGACGCTTAATAGAGAAATGGGGCCGATAGCTTGTTTTGCGGTTTTGATTAGCATTTCTAGTCATAGCGGGGTTTTAGTTTTTTTTAGCTTTTGCTTGAAAAAAAACTGTGAACATGGTATAGTCGGAATAGGACAAATAAATATCGATTTATAAATCGTAGTGTTGCCTAAGGGATGCGAAATGACAGTCTGTCACGGATTTCAATTTAGAATTACGGTTGGAGATTTTTTATGAGCGATGGATCATCGAATGACAAGTTATGAATGATTAATGATATGCCTTTCTTTGCAATAGGTTCGCATGGCTCAATACTACATAATAATCGCTTACTCAACGTGGTAGAGATACTACATTAAAAAATCTACATTAATGAAGTTTTCGTTTATCCGTTTAAGAATTTAGTGTTAGACAATTTTAACTATAGATTTTAAATGAACGTTTAGAGGAAAACATTTAAAAACAATACATTTACTATGCTATTATCTCGATTTAAAGAGATTCGAAAACCCAAGACTGTCATTGGGCTACCCACTGAAAATGATCGAACGAAAGACTGTGCGGTGTTCCAGTTATTTTAATCGTTCGATGTTGTTCAACAGGATGGAAGGACAATCTTTTGTGCGATCATCAACGTCGATTCTTGCAGAAAAAATCATTACAGAGCTATATCCAATGTATCGTGTTCTTTTACGTTCTGATGTTACTGATAAAATATTCGTGTAGCCTCTTATCACCAATTGCCAAATGCGTGGGATTTGTCTGACAGTTTCGGTGACAAACAGCTTGACTAATATTTCATTTCCGAAAATATCTCAAAGAATACATTCTTCCCATGGTTGGCCAAAATAATGAATCCATGCTGACTATTTTGGTTGAGTTTACTTGTCGTTCGCCAAGTTCGTGTGTGTACGCATTTCACTGTGGAAGGATAGTCATATTTGCATGCTACACGTGGTCGACCATCAGCAGTCCGTGCTGTATACGGTATCCGCTAAAACGAGTGATATTAAGATGTTTGATGAGTAAGCAGTGAACAACGCGAGTCCAGTGGATCGATACATAAACGCAATAACAAAGTTCAAGCGCAGACAGCACAAGATGCAAACGAGCGTATACATCTTTTTCTTCTTCGTCGCTGCTGTCTTCTCACGCTGGCGGGTCGTCTCAGGTGGCTTTTCACGAACATCGTCGCCGATCACGAAACTTACAGTGTTGTTTCTCGAGTATGAAGTGTAAACGTGTCCAATGGAGGATCTTCGTGGAGGATCGTGCTCCGGTAGCGAAGACGAAGAGAAATATGATGTAGGTAGATACGATATAATTAATACCTTCCAATGCATATAATCTTGTGTTGGAACATTGAAAAAGCTCGGTCCTTCTATTTCCGCAGCGATTTTGCTGTCAACTGTTTTCAACAAATGGCCACATAAGAGTGCGTGACTGATTCCGGTCGAAACCCGAACGATGTAGAGGAGTGACGAAGCTCGCTGAGTTTACTTTTCATTGGATCTTATCCACGTGCGTCTCTTCTCTACTCCGCACTTGCAATCTTTTACAAGCAGAACCTCTAATCATCATCGTCATCTCTCGTCTCCTTTTGAGTGAGAGTCAGAAGACTCTCTTGAGTGCACCATGAGAATGCGTTATTATGAACCAACTACTCCAGCAAAACTATCCTACGTTATAACTTAATATCGAACAGGAAACAGGGTATTATAGGGCTCTTCTTTTGAAATGTCTGCAATCTTGTCGTAAAATCTTTGAGGAAATATTTGGAAAAGTTATATCATTGAAGTGGGTTACCGATGGTTCTTCGCTTTCGGTAGAAAAAATATACCTTATTAATGCAATAGGTAAAGGAGTAATATAATTAAAGAATATAATTATAATCATTTGAAGATCAGCTTGTTGAAATATTTTCATTATATCTTCAGGAAAGATGAAGACTGATTTGTTGTGTGGAAATACAATACTTAATTAGGTTTATCAGTGCTAGGTGTTCGATTTATGAAAATCGTTTGTAAGCCAACAATAAATTTGGATCGTACGAAATAAACTTTGAAAGTATTCACTTCATATTCTATGATGAATTTTTCCTGAGATAGGTAATAATGATAAATTCATAACGAAAGTGTAACCATTTAAAAAAATTACAATGATTGATTTTCGTAAAGGGTTCACAATTTACGTCGTAATTTAGTCTATGAATATAATTTTTTTCAAATCTTTTGGTATCAACAAAAACGATACGAGTCGTTATATCGCAAGATATGTCACTGGATCGCATGCGAGCTTGAAAAGTTTGATCCCTGCATCTGTTGGAGTGATACTTAAGTGTACTGTTCAGGGTTACTGAAGAGACGGAGGGAATACAGATTATTGTATGAAGCAAGGTGAAATGATGCCAGCTACGTGATAAATGTGATCTGTCGAGAAAGCAACGTGACGCGCGAGGGTGTAGAGTGAAATGGCTACAAGACTGGAGATAAAGAATGCTTGCAGGTGCTGAGGGGCACTGCGGTTATATATCGAAATACAATATCGCAAAAAAGCTAGGAACGACGGTAGCGTACTTATGCATACATTTGTTAAATCTAACGCAGCATAAAGAGCATCTTTTACGTACGTCTCTAAAGCCCTTGTAACATCTAGCTGTCGATATATATGCTACTGCTGGACATGACTTTCTGCTGAGCTTGAATGCAGCAAAGGTTTATTTCGTCGGTGACGCGATCGTGAGACGTGTCTTGTGAAACAGAGACAGCGAGATAGGCAGAGATGAATAAGAAAGCAAGAGTATATCTCCTCGTATTCTCGCGAGCACGAACGACCACCTGCGCCGATGACGACGTCGTCTGCCACTTGATGATGTTTCTCGTGTTGGCTCGTCGTCGATTGAAGAGGCGGTGAATGTGTCGGTGGAGGAATGATTTTTATCGGGATTATGGATCGTGCTCACCCTAACACATTTCACGAACGATCATCCAATTAATTAATACCAGCTTCCCAAAAGTCTCGAAAGATTTCCTATACATGAATCGAATACTTGAAATAAGGTATAATTAAATATAGGTTTCATTACCGTTAGTATAACGTCCGAAGGAATAAAGTGTGTTTTGCTATAAAACAGTTATAATATGTTCATTAGATCAAAATTAATAAAAAATCTCGAAACTACAGTTTAAAAGTAAAATGATCGATTTGTCATTAAATGAACGCCCTTGTGGAAGAACAAATCGCTAATTTAACATTTTATTGTGATCAGAAGCTTTCTAACATTAGTTTTGTAGTTTCCATTTGACATGAATCACCATCCGTATATTTTACGAGGGCTTGTGCTATGCACCAGCGTATAGTCGTTTCTGATCGTCTAGCGGTATGAGAAAACGTCGATGGAACGAAACTGATTACATTGGAAGATTCACGATGCTGTGAGAAAGAAAAATGCATAGGTGTATATGTAAACGTAGGCTAGGGATTGCATATAGATTCAGAACCCTCAAGGTTCGGAGCACTGATTCTTCATGGCTTGGATCAGCTCTAATTTTAAAGAACCATCCGAAAAGGCCCCTGGGTGCACTGAAAGATCGCGTTACTCTTGTCGACGTGTTGTAGTTTTCGTCCTATCATAGAAGCTTTACGGTTGTACCTAATAATAAAGGTACACGAGATAGAGAGTATATATATATATGTATATACGCTCAATCATTTATAGGCATATATACGTAACCACGTACACTATCCCATGCAGGATATACAGGTTTTATCGCTTGTCAGGGACCAGATCACGCGTGCCCCTCGTAACGTTCCATTACTTATTACGGGCCATTACTACGTCTCAATCTCTGGCGGCGAAATAGATCGCCGTGTACTCAGTGCATGGAGGCTCTCAATTAAATTTGCATCATGTGGAGAACTTTGCAGTGAGAGAGAAAGAGAGAGGTTCCGGATGCATATCCACAGTCCCTCGTTACGTGTAACGTTTTGCTGCCTATGCAGGGTGCACACTGTTGACCCTTAACGTACACAAAGCCAAATAGGGTTTCACAACTTGAAGTTTTTTTCAAGTTACATTTAAAATATCACCATGTAATTTCTTATTATTAAATTGTTCTTTTACACAAAAATACGAGTTTTTGTGTGTAATTTGAATCGCACTAATTATCGTTTAAAATAGGACTGTTTTTAAATCTCTACTACGTCTTAATTAGGAAGAATGTGTTGTCATTTTCAATGGTATTTCAATATATAATATCGAAGTAGAAATTAAAGTTATCAATTTCTATGCAGAAATCATTGAAAAATTTGTCAGCACACGTATCGATTTTCTTAAATGTATTTCGGGAGTCATTTTCGTAAATTAGTTCTTTAACTGCAGGCTCCCTACTTTCTGAAAAATATATAGCCATTTTGCAAGAACTGAGATTTTTAATTTTAATTCAGTTCGTTATTAGGATTATCATCGTCTAATAATGTATATTTTCCGAACTACAGTCCGACCTCCAAATAAAAAACCCGGCAATAAGAAACTTTCCCCAGTTTCTCACTCGAGCACTTCCCCCACTCCGACTTGAACTCCGAGCTCGAGAATTTTGTGCGCGAACCTCTGG
>JABSMR010007290.1:0-11946 GCA_018902295.1 Dusona sp. PSUC_FEM 10030013 | reverse complement strand
GGGGGGGGGGGGGGGGGGGGGAGAATCGGTACATAGGGATAAAAGCAGCGTTTGCAATCTACAATGTCACAATTTCGTATTATCGATCAACGAAAAGCGAGTTAAGCTCTTGTTAGGATATCGCAGGAAATTTTCCTTGTATAATTGTATTTGCACTGTACGCATAATGACACTATGCAAAGTGCTAAAGGCAAAAGACTAACGAGGCAAAAGCCCCTTGCGGCAATGAAAACTATATAGTTAGACCGCTAGGATTACACTATTCGCATATCAAAAGGACAAATAAGAGAATTATATCCTGTGACCATATACTTTTGCGAGGTAGCGGTGAAAACATAGAAAAGGACAGAGAGTGAGAAAAGGTGGAGAAAACTGGGCAAACGATTACGTTTCGATTATATCGCAACGTTGTTCTCGACAGGATAATTGGGCTGTTAAGATGAAACTGGTGCAGAGGGAGAGACAGAAATGAAAAAATAAAAGAAACCTCGTGGACGAACAAGAACGAGCACTAGCCCGGTTGATACCTATACTCCGGGTAGTAAAATTCGATTGGCCAGCGGGATCCGGAGTTACGATCCATCTCCCAAGCGCTTCGGGAGATGAGAGAGATCCTGTGCACGCGGAACTCGGAGATAAGTAAAGGTGATGAGCGACGAGGAAGAGATGAAGAGAAAGATATGCGAACGTATCCACAGCACAAGGCGCAAGAAGGGAGACAAGAAAAATGGGCCGTGAAAGACAAATGAAAGTAATGCTGTGCAATCATCTGTCTTGAGCTTTTGGTTTGTTTGTTTTTCTTTCTTTTCCAAGCTCAGTGCTTATGATTGTTTTATTATTCATTTTACCTTGCTGGAATGAGTGATTAATTCGAATGGCTGAAAGAAGAAACTGCGAATATCACAACGCGGCGTATACGAAAGAAAAAATTCAGTTTTCCCTTGTTTTCGTTCCCTCTTCTCCTTTCTGAATTAAAAATGCGGTGGGCCGATGGTACAATTTAGAGGGCCCTTAATAGTTGTGAAAAACTATATGCGATATATATATATCGCATTGGACTGATGAATCTGGGTGACGTTTATTATAACGGTGGTTTATTAATACCGCAGCCGCAGGAATCGATATAGGGTAAATCCAAATTATCTGCCTAACTATACTATTCATATCTTCCGCTGTCATTTTTTCAAGGGACAGTTTCTTACGCCTATTCTTATTGATCAATTCAATATAATGTAATTTTTAAAACTCTAATTTCATTCTTATATGGTCTAATCGAAACACAGCTTTCAGGAATAACATGTGGCTAGAAGGCTGGTTGTCTCGTCATTAGTGTGAAGAATAAGATCAACCGCAACAGAAGCAACTTCTTGGGTGCGTCTTTCCAGCCGCAAATAATCGAAAAGCGGAGAGGCGCTTAACGATCGGCGAAGAGAGAAGCGAAATGAGGGCGTACCGCGGCGTAGCTTTTATGTCGCTTCTTCTTGCGAGCTCGCATGCAGTAAAGTCTTAATTGGTCGGTCTCACGCTCGTGACCGCGCATGTTGTTGCTTTTCTATACATACCAGTTCTGATCATAAACATGTGCTGATTTGGTAACCAAATTCTTTTTCTTCGTACTGGACTAGAGATAAATATATTAAATTATTCAAATAAGTTAGTATTGTTACTAAGTTTTGAATGATACTGCCTAAATAAACAATTACATTTTCTTTGTGGATTTTATATTAAACGAATTTTTCAACTATAGATTTTATAATATTTAGTCCGATGCCTGGAAAGTACTGTAAAGTCGTTTCTGCTGAATCGGGAAAGTTTATCGACAAATTACATTTTGCAAATACATGATATGGCAGAGAAGAACAAGAGATGTGCAAGGTTGAAGGCAGCACAGTACCATCGATTATCGTAAACGTCCAATTACTCACGAGGAGGACGACGCTTGCTCACGGTGCAGTTTCTGGATAACGTCAATCTGAGGTTACGGAGGTTGCTGCGAGGATTATCGGATGGTATTCGCGCGGAGCTACGGCGAGACCGCGAACATCTTAGTCTCCCTCTTCCTCTCAATCTTCTCCACTCTTCCTCTTATATGCGGAAAGAAAAAATAGCACGAGCGAATGCCAAATATGATGACTTGACGCGTTCGAAATAATTAGCGTACAAAGAGTTGACAGATTTGTTAACTTTTGTTTCATTAATGTATTCAATTGAACTCTATCGCCCATATAATTAAGGTAAACCTGACATCAAACACAATTGGTAGGATAATAGTTAACAAATCTGGTCCTTTCGCCGCTTCGTTCTTAAGATTTTGACCTTTGTGAAATATACTGCGATTTTGGATACTTTTTATATTAATCTTTTTTGTGATTGCTATTTATAATCGGATCATCTTGCGATCTTTTCCTGTCTACTAATATATCCATTTCGCCCTCGATATCGTTCTCTTGCTCCGTTCTCATTTTCTCGCACGTTCTACCAGTTTCATCCGTCGAGGGACCAAAGTGAACCGGGAATTACGCCGAGTGCCAAAGAGAATTGCCAGACGTTCGCCCAAGGGTGGAAGGAGTAAGGGCGGGAAGGAGGTAGAAAGGGAGAAAGGTCTGAATAATTGATGGGTATCGCTGACTGGCGACGGGGTATCGACCGGAAGCCCCGTGATAATTAATTCACGAGACGTGGAAATAGAAATAGCACGATCGCGTTGTGCCACCACCGAGATAGCTGGTGTAACTCTCGTCCTATATACAGAAACCTCGGGAGTGAGATAAAGAAAGCTATATAGTATGGCTGGCGAGCAAAAGAGTGATGTAGTGTGACAAGCGGAAAATTCCGTGAAAATGGAAGGTGATACGTAGCTTCAGTAATCCATCAATGATGCATTTACTTGGGTGAATAACAGTGTTACAAACCCGAGTTAGCAATATTTTATTTGTAATATCACTCGGGACGAATCACCATTCATAGCAAAGATACATTGATTTTCAGACAACTTCTACAAATTTTATAACCGAAAACATGTTTAAATACTTGAATTTTACTATCTTATTTAATTGTGGTATCGCCCATTTCTCTCTTTGGTTTAAACATTTATATGTCGATTTTATGAACGCTCACGTGTTTCCTACTTGTGGCCTTTAGCTTCGCAGCTGTAAAACATATACATTGTAGAGTTTTTCGATGATGTGCCGTTTGCGTCACCTCAATAAAAGAGAGCTCGTATTAATGATAAAAAATGTACGTTTAACCTCTATATGAAGAAATAAGTATTTCCAGCGTACATGGTTTTTTATGCAGGGAAATACGTTTTCCTCTTTATTTTTGCGAATGACATTTTACAAAGAGTACGGTAGATACAGTGACGTGTTAGTGAGATATCGGTTCAACCCATGCATCAATATAGTCACCCTACTTTCTAAGGTGGGGAATTATGCATTTTGTATAGATCTACAACCTCTGGGTTGATTTTTCTTTTTTTTCCTGTATCTCCACCCTCGTGATAGTGATGTAGAAATTACACTTTAGCTCTATAGCCAATAGCTAGCTCAGATGTATACATTTTTTATTGCAGTTCAATGCTTGTTTTCAATTCTTTTTGTAAACTGTGCACTCGGCTCGGGCGTGTTGCCCCACAGTGGTTTAAAAACCTTTAAATTCCATATTAGCCATACAAATTAAACCAATCAAATTCATTTTGTATAATAAAAAGCAGAATCAAATACTTATGTCGACAAAAAACACGTGCTAGATTTAAAAATGGAACGATAACAGTTAAAACTACGCGGATCGCGAAACCTGTACCAAAAAACGAAAATCGTCTTGTGAAGGAATTTTTACCTTTTTCTTTCGATTCTACACTCTTCAAGATATCCACAAGAGCTTCAGGGTCTATGGCAAAGCTTCAATAGAGAATGAAAGGGACAACTCAAGAAAAGAGTCTTGTTACTCGGAACTCAATATCTTTAGAGTTCGTGACATTCCACCACCGACGAAAGGCTTTAGTAAAGAAAGGTATGGTGAACGCGCTATGTGCAGCATTTGACTTAAAACTTTCTACTTTAGTGAATGAAAATAGTTACGTGCCATTGTCATTGCGATCCGGACAAAGGGGCCAGTGAATCTTTTATTAGACTGTTGGCTATAATAATTACTGACATTCTTCTTATCACCCTCAAATTTTTATTCTTTGAGTGGAAAAATTCTGTCTAATTTAAGAATAAAGATTTTGGAAAATCATGAACCCAAGTTTAAACTGCAGCCAATGTTTCGCATAGGCCAATTCTACTTAACACTATTGCTGTAATTATACTTTCAAAAATATATGCGTTTATGGGGAACACGTTTTCAATTTTTCTGAAATTTCATCAGGAGAAAGAAAGGCAGAAATTGAAGTAAAACACTTATGAGTTATACAAGGTCCCGGAAGCAAGTAAATGCCAGTCAAAAGTTCATGAAAAAGTCAGGGAACTGCGCCATGCAATACAGGGGAAAGGCTGCGTTATGTGGTGTAGGAAAGTAGGAAAAAATGGAAGAAATAGAGTGAGGAATATGCCATAGGCCGTAAAAGAATTCACGGGAAGGGCATCACATTCGACTGAATGAGGCGGAGAACGATAAAAACGAGAAAAAGTGCGTGGGAGTGAGGAAAAGAATTGACGAGGAGAAAAGCCGCGATGAAAGGGGGAAGAGTACGACTCCGGGATATAAAGGATCGTCTCTTTATCCTGTCGTTCACAGATACCGCAGGGCATGATTCATATCCGGATGCAAGAAGCAGTAGGGTAAAACTGGACGATTTTCTTTCTGGTATAGAAGCACCGTACTGTCGTGTGCGCTGCTATATAGCGGAAGATCGCATTAGATAGAGGGGGAGAAAAAGAAAAAAAAGGAAGAGAGAAAAAATGAATGCCTCATGGTCTCCATCCGTGAGCTGATGGTCGTCCAGAAGCCATCGATGACCATTCACATGTCACCTCAGGGTGGCACACAAAAAGACCTTGCTGCGCAAAAAAAAAATGAGTGGCTCAGTTTTCCTTCGTGTCATTGTTCTCGCATTTTCCTTCTTAAATATAAAGATCTTATATATGTTTGATATAATATTCTATTATCACTTATGTTGTAGCACAATAATATACCAAAAATGACATTTTATCGAATTTTCATGCAAAGCTTTTAATAATACTGCTGAGTCGTGACATAAAATTCTATCACTTGTGTAAAATAAAAAGTAAACCAGTTATAATTGACATATTTTCTCAATTTCCATCTGACCAAAAATCAGAATTTTTACCATTTCATGTTTTATTTTCATTTTGCCCTATAACGTGTAACTTTTGTGTCTCGTTTAATTTGTATTATCATTGTATTATTTCACGGCGAGGAATAAAGCGAATTTTTCACGTTGACCAAATGTAGTGAGATAGACAATACCACGTACGGTTGAATCTCCAGAAATGCTAATCGAAAGAAAGCAGCGAAAAGGGGGTGTTTCGAATGGCACAGGAGTGTAGCAAAAAAAATAAAAAATTCACATATATAGCACGCGAAATTCGTAGACCCCAGCAATAAGAAGAAATACGAATACGAATCTCCGTAAAACGTGAAAAATTCGTAAACCACGCTCGCACATCCGCCTCCCCTACCCCCCTTGCCCCGATTCTTCCCATGAATATTACATTTCCGACGCGGTCACTACCGCACCGCTGGCTCGGCGTCCTTCAATACAGATGGGAAAGGGCGTTCTGCGTTTATTTGAGTTTTTTTCCTTGCTCATCCGCATAGAGTCTAGCACACTGACATCGTGAATTATTCCCGACGTATTTTAAGCGTCGCGTGGACCAAAACGTTTTCGTTACGCTTCTATAGCGATCAGTTCTCATGGTTATATAACATGGTTTTTGTATCAACAATTGTATACAAAATATGTCACGTGATTGCGCGATATTAAACGCTGGGAACAAATCCACGAGGCATCTTTCTAAAATAATGCAACTTTTCTTTTTTTCCTCTCAAAATGTTTCTACATACCATATTTATCGTTCGACTAGCATGCTTTAGAGAAACACCTGATTTTTTTGGTTATCAGGTAAAGGGGATGAGAAGAAATTCATAGCGCATAAGTTGAACGGGAAAGAGATATTCTCACTCCTGTTGAAAATTGCATATGTTTTATGTCTCGGGAACTTGTTTCATGTGTAATTACACCGAGACCGAGGGTTATTAGGATGAAACAAGCATGTACTTACCGTGCTCGCGGTGTCTGCGTCATATAGCTTTGCAGACATAGGTATATCTATATATATAAATACATGTATTATATATGTAATATATTTATACGAATAGGGGTGAGAATACATTGCCAGAATGCTTGGAACCCTACCACAGTGGTAATTGTTCGCTGAATACTTCGGCAAGGGCCCCCGAGGCGACCGAATCGTTTTGCTCAGACCCTTTTGCTGCCTCCGATGTAAACGCGCGAGAGTGAAGAAAAAGAATGCGAGAAAAAAAGAAAGAAATAAATTTGAAAAAGATGGTTGACTGTGTAGCAGGCGTGGGTGCATGATGAGTTGCACATGAAAGTTCGAGGTGAAGAATGTGTGCGCGCTTATGAGTGTGTACGCGTCACTGATTGAAGGGCGAACGGGAAGCCTACAAAAAACTCTCTTTCCTTTGCGACCATTAGGACTAATTTGCGTCAAATCCCCCGATCGAACTTTCGAGTTTGAAGAGGAGGAAAAGTGTACTCGGCTCGCCAAGGGCGATAGAGTGTCGGAATACAACCAAAACTGCACAAGCATACAACCCTAACTTTGCTTATTTTTCTACATCTCTCATACCGACGAGACATGCGTGTTCTTGTGGCGATAACAACACAAATCGTCACATTTTTTCATTCGTACCGCGTGAACACCCCTTACGTGAGAATTTCAAATTGTGCCAATTGCAAACATGCGCGGTACGCGTACTCAGACGAGGGTTTCGTCTTATTGCAAGGCACGCAAAACTGTCACATCAAATGTTTGTATATGTTGTTGTGCATCGAAGCGGCTGAAAGTACGTGATGTGTTGGGGCAAATTAATTATTTGTCTTCTAGCATTGTCATAAATTATTCCGGAGCGATTATAAATTTCATTTTCTTACTTAGCGATTGCATTTAATTTGCGCAAGGACTCCAGAGTGACCAGAAAATCAAATTTCAAATACAAATTCGATAAAAGTCACCAGGATTTGTTTTATTCATTGATTTATGACAACTTGGGTCGTGTGAAAGTTTCGAGTCACAAGGTCGTTATTATTATTGAATGTATATTGATATCATACAGAAGAATCACTTGTAATCAGCACCGGTTTTGCCCAATTTCTCTCGAGGGTATTGGTATTACTTTGTCGTGATTTCTAATAAATCTCTCCTTGCCGAAAGACACGGAATCCCCTCCGTGATCGCACATTTGTCGAGTGTATGCGATATATATGTCGAGGGTGAAAGTGCACATGGAGGAGGTGGCGAGAGATTGCGTCCCAACATCCCGCTGAGAATGGATTCCTATAGCTTTTTCCGTCTCCCTTTCCTCTCGATCACTATCCCAATATACATTCTTCCCAACGAGAATTTGCACCCTCGCAACGCTATGCTACGAACCCGGCATTATATTTTCATTTGTGGACGTAAATTTACGTATACGCTTAGCAAAACTACAACGACGACCGAATCATCTCGCGCATGTGCTAAAGAATTCGATTCTCTCTATTCATTTGCTATCCCACACTTGTGACAATCCTTCCTTGTTCCATTTTCCGATTATATTTTCATTGAAAATCTATGCGTCGTTCTGCAGATGAGAGGTTTTAACGAAAAATATGTCAAGTCGTGCCGTCGCGGTTTGCCATCGCCTTCAACAATGCAAATGTTCTTTACACGCAGCTATTGAATTTTTGTTCTTATAAAAAAAAAGTTTTCTCGTGATAAGCGACAAAAGTAGATACGTTTCGGAGTGTATAACGAACGGTTGTAACCGCCGGCTATTTCCTTCACCACCTGCACTCCTAATGCCTAGATCTCCTTTTTTTCTTCTTCAAGTTTGAAAAAGACAGATACACGTGTGGGGTCTCGGTGTCTTCAACCGTCGTTCAACCGAAGACGTGAGTCTCGGAATCCATTTATCGTCAAATCTACGTCCGCTTACATGCTCGTTGTCTTTTACTATTAGTTTTTTTAATTCTACTCCGGATGTGACACATCCGGAAAACAAGTACTGACTTCCTTTTTGCGTAGTACTATGGGATTAAGAAAAAAAATAATCTAAACGGAACCAACTTGTGTTGGGATCTGAAGAAGCAGTCAGATAAATTGTAGCTGTCGAGTGCGTTCTTTATATATATATACACGTACTTTTTTTAATTAGTAGATGCCCTGTCCCGATTCTTGATATAGATCATATATAGATCGTACGCTCAAGACATCGCCATGAAAAGTTACGAAGGTACTGTTTGTTATTAAAACAGACAATGGAGAATAGTTAAATCCTATATTCGTGTGACATCATGTGGGTTTCTATTATGCAAAATCGCCCGTGGCATGGTGCATCGTCCTTTCAAAATCATCATCAGACATCCCTATACGCTCCGAGGGTTATACCATCGAGGGAGACTGGAACGGCCCTCTAGTGATCGAACTATGTCACGTCGCTCGTAATTAGCGTGCTGTAATAACGAGGCTGCGACTATATTAATACTTTATCTACTATTCATGACGTAACTTTATACCTTTAGTAACGACTAATTTTTTACAAAATCTTCGCTATATTTGTCCATCATAAAAGAGCACATCATCTGAGTGTTGTTGTAATATCTTTCTACATTCATATACTACGAATGGTCTGCTTCGAGCTACTCGCTACTGCGGATGCCGGTCCGGAAAATCTTCTTTGCACACTCAATTCTGCAAAATGAAACTCAATCTTATTCCGTGCATGTATAGCCTACGTGACTGAAACAGGAATAAGAGATGAAAAAACACTGAATGAAAAAAGAAAAGACAAAAAAATACAGTGTTATTATGCGGACAATTTTGCACGTGTGTCATTGCGTAGCTTCTGACGCTTTTATTTCTAATACACTGGAACTCGTTGAGGGCTATGGTATCGTCGTTCTGATATCTTATATACATATACAGGTACTCGAGCAGTTGAGTACTAGATACAGCGTTCTCGGAGAGACTGCATTATTCTTTTAAGGGGTGCGGCAGCAAACGGCTTTATTTCTTTCGTTGCTTGTTGCCCGTCGTCGTCCTGTGTACACTGGTACAAGCTTTTACCCTCTCCGGTTATTCGTTTCGTGGAAAAAAAATCTCAGGAGTTTTCACTCCGACACATACGCGCATATACACATGTACACATGTAGGCGGAATACGACTATCCGAGTAGACACATTGTTAGACTCACACTTACTCCCGAACAGACTTCACTTGTCTCGAACCATTTGCTGAAGAGGAGTCCTCGCTTCTTGCCAGAGTAATAGCTCAACGAGAGTGGAATAAAAGATTTTCCTCTTACTCGTACTAATGCTCCTCAATGTTACACCCGGAGGGAGTACATACGTTGCTGAGATTGGAAGTGACAGAATTTTTTTGACTTACCATAAACGCTTATTGCGTTCCTTTTTTCCCTAACAGAATGGACCTTTTTGTTTTTCTGGAGAAGTTCCACTGTAACTTGTTGACTTATGACAGTAGTCCTTTCGTCAAGCGCATGACTATTCCTTTCAAGATATCATAATCTGTATTTGCCTTTACTTCAATCTATATTTTCTATCTGTATCTGAATGGGTGTCTCAATTATATGTAGCGGGAGAAAACGGAACATCATAAATCACGAACTTTGGGACATTCAAGAGTTGAGCTTCCGACCGTTTCAGTCTCTTACGTGGTTAGTTCCGGCTGCCTTTGATTAATCAAGATATTCCCCCCTCGAAGCTTTCGTTACGCGAATAAATTTCTCGATTCCGGTCTCCTCACATATACGATGAGGAAAGCGGTAATGATCAGCGAGAATAGTTCTCTTCCCTTTTCCCGTTCATCCCTGTCACGAACATGCGAAAGAGCTTGCCCCGTTTTCTCACTCAAGCCTCGTCTTTCTACTTCGTTCCCTCTGCTTGCAGCTCTTCCCTTTTGCCCCTTGCTAACTCACAAATGCCGGAGAAACGACGATATCCATTCTTCACCCCCTCTTGAGAATTGATCGACGCAGTTGTCGTCGTTTCTTTCACCCGCCGGTTTTATCGCTTTTGCTGTCTCCGAACTTATCCTTAACGCCTATTCTCTTTTTTGCTCCTTTCCTCGCTTCATTACGGCGATGAAAACTTGGTGAGTTATTTTCTTATTTTTTCCTATGGGGCGTTATCGTAACCACTCTTGACTCAGAGTGCTAGATTTAAGTAATATTTGTACAAGAAAAAGAATGCAATATTCTTCAATAAAAAATCACTTATTTGCGTACGGATTTGTATGGTTTGCACGCTGGGGATGAGTATCGATAGCAGTACCCACTTGCATATAGGACGATGATCGCGCTGATTTTATTGAATGAAAAAGAAGTCTTTCCGACGTGCGTAAATCACGCCGTGGGTAGTCCGCCGCTTGTTCCGGCGGAAGCTGCCTCATAACTCGAGGAACCCTATCCGCGGGACGAAGAGAAGAACCGCACCGCCCCCGCATAGTATTCCAGCAGGAAAAGAGCGGAGCATTACTTATTCTCAGCTCTAGTTCCTGGTGGAACGGCTCTACCAGGAACATCGGTGACTCTATAGCTGGGAAGTAGCAAAACTCTCTGGTTGGTAGAGCCATTGCGGCATAAACCGAGAGACCCGGGGCTGTTTCGCCCTTTCCATTTTCTCGACGCCGGAACCGTCGGGCACGTAAAATATTAACCTCGGTCCACATAGGCATCCTGACGTCGGATGAACAAAAAAACAGAGCGAGAGAGCGAAAAGAAATAGAGAAAGAAAAACAAAATTACGAGGAAAGGTTGGAGAACGGAAAGAACCGTTACCCCTGTGTCGTTTCTCACACCAGACTATCGCGGCTGGAAATTTCCTGGTATCAAGGTATGAGCTTGAACCGGCGCCGAGTATGGTTACAACTCGTGACGTCGTTCGGATGAACTCAAAAATTCTTCACGTCTGAAATATACATATCTGCACGATTAAATTTCCACAGAAAATCGTGTCTTAAGAGTTTTCATAAAAATTTATGAAATTTCGAGAGTTTTTTAACAGTCGGTGAAGCTACAGGAGAACGGATATTTCTAATCGGGGAGGTTTGCATTACTGACAATACAGGCAGAGATAAAAGCAGAGTAATTAATGAAGGTGGTCCTCTTTTGATAAACAAGATTAATTTCGGTAACGTATGGCTAATTCGAACAGGTCTTTGTCAACGACATCGAGGTACATCATGTGTATGTATGTTTTGTTCATGTTACATGTCTATGCGAAAGATTAAATGCGGGCATTCCGTAATCCCACCCGATAATCCAACCCAAATTCTTACGAAGTGCTGTAGCAATCTTCCAATAAAATGTTTAGGTAACACTTTGCTTAATTTTGTGAATTGTCTTAACACCAAAAATTGTGATGTAGAGTGGCTTTCATATTACGGTTTTTTTTTGGTCAATTCTTTTAAATGGATAAGCCATAAACAAGGGCTTTGTTAAGCGTTTACATATCTCCAGAATAATTCCAACAGCGATTTTTTTAGTATGGATCATTATTGCACCAAAATGTGTGAAAAGTTCCTACGCATGTGAAAGATTGAATGACGAACGTGACTGCATTTTTCTTAATGATCGATGCATAAAATAAAGTCCAATAATTTTTAAATGCCGAAAATTTGTAGGTCAAGTATTGTCTTGTAAACATGGAAAAAATTATTAGTAATAATAATAATAATA
>JABSMR010007179.1:0-11947 GCA_018902295.1 Dusona sp. PSUC_FEM 10030013 | reverse complement strand
ATCATGAATCTATTTAATTATGAGAAGAAACTCACAATTTAACATTCACACTAAAATAAAATATGTCTAGATGATAGTATATATGAATTGACTCATCTCATATCAACATAAAAATTATATAAATTCGTCGTAAGAGAATATCGTACTATGACGATGAATATACTTAAACTATATTCCATAACTTCAATGTCAAATCCATGCGTACATCGTTGTTCAATATCGAGTGAAATCTCCCAGAATCATATCGAATATCTCGAGTAGGTAGCGTATTCCCGTTGTACGTAAAGCACATACATCGAACATATCTATCATGAATATGCATAACGTAAAAGGATTACTATTACAGATACAAGCGAGATTACATACCTCCGACATCGCAACGAATATATTAGTAGGATATAGAATGAAGAGAAAAATAATTGCGCCGAAACAACAATTTAAATATATACGCCATTATTCTATTTCGTTCATAAAGTTTTAAGATCGTTCATCAAAGCCGAGCTTAGTTTCGATGCTTGAAACGATATGAAAATTTTAACTAGCCGTTGCTCGCTTTCGAATTAATTTTCGCATAAATCCATTATTTTTGCGTTTCTGTACAAACGGGATTTATTAGTCGAGTACGTAAATTTCTTCTATCCAATTAAATATTGAAAAGCAAAATTTTAGGAGGCTGGTACGTGGCGTGCTATTGAATTGATAAATTCGATGTTTCTCTTGTATTCAGTTCGATGGTTCGCCCATTAGAGGTCTAAGCGAACGGTGTCAAGCTTACCAGACAAGAAACACATAACTGCCAGTATAGGCTAGAAGGTTCTCGTCCCTTGGTGCTTCCTCACTATATTTCGAACATCCCGAAATGTTGGGCAGATGTCCGAGCTGCGGAGTTGTGGCTCGCTCGCTCGTTCGGACTGTGTTCTACCTCTCATCTCTCTTTCCACCTCGTCGATCGATCATGGAACGAAGACAGGGCTATACGAAGGAAGACATGAGAATCAAAAAAGAGAAAGAGAAGGGACGGAGCGATGGAGAGAGAGGGAGAGGATGCATCGACAAATTGACTAATCGGGTGAAGTCAGCGGGAAAGAAGAGAAGAGATGCGCGGTGAGGTTCAGGCAGAAGAGAAGGAAGACGACTGTGAAGGTAGAGTGTGGCTCATCTCGAGGCTTGCTCCTTTCGACCGCGAGCAACCCCACTATACTTTAAGCATGGGCACCCTCTTCACTTGAGGATATACCGCTTATGACGCTATCTGACCATCGTCCGACCGCATATAACGGCTAAGCCCGCGTGACATAAATACCATATTAGATATCGTCTCGAAGTATACCAACCTCTGCTTTTTTCACGTCTCTTTCTCTTAGCACGCTGCGAAACTCGGACAGACTTCGAAACGACCAAGTTGAAATCTACCACGATCTTAGCCTCTCGAAATTAAAGACAATCTCGAGAACCCGAAACCCTTATATTTTAAGCGAATGTGGCACTAATTATCCAATACTCAACCGGTCGAAGTAAATTGGTGACGACGGGGTAAGAATCCCTTGGTTATTCCGTAAGGCTAGAACTCCCCAGAGATCCTTCCAACTTAGACGTAGGCAAGATTATCGGCTCTTGAGTAATGGAAGTCTAGGAACAGCGATTAGACAGCAGAGTGGTCTAGTTCGATATAGTTAACGCCTATTTATGTTGTGCACCAAAGATCGACATAAAGTGTACGCGTTAAGCGTTTCTCCCACCGTTAAGCCAAGATTATAGCATCTTGATAGACTGGTTTTGTAATTTCCTATAATAAAACGGATAGTTAGATATAATATTCTTACTCAAGTCACGAATATTAGTATGTGACATCAATTATAAGTTTGATTAATGGCAAATAACTTATCTTTTGAAAGATGATATGAACGCTCGAAACCAGCTCGTTGTAGTTGAAGGTCCTGAAGAGAGCTGCACTTTGTTGTATTCATTTTACTTCATCATTATTTCACTACAATGTATCATTTTTAATCCTAGCAATATATCACTGTTTGTACGATTCAGATGAAAAATTAACGACTCCGAGGATTTTGTAATTTTCGTTAGTATAGATTAGAAACATAGGAAAATTGTCACATTCAAAATTTCATTTTTCAAAATTTTTCGGGATAAAGTCATTTTTTTTAAATGAAACTGGCGTGGAATTCCTCGTGTATATTTATGCATACATACGTTTATCTGTATATATATGTAGGTATATCCATATCCATAATGTATACATTCTATATTATGTATAAGCTAACCGAATCCCACGTATGCCTATTTCATATTCTCATTTTTCACACCTTACTTCTCGGCTACTCCCCCACTCAGTGCGTGGCTCATGAGATATTAATCTTGCGTTCCGCATTGGCACCCCGCAGCGCCTTCTTCGATAAAAACGAATCGAACCTCCAAAAAATTAAATACAATTTTACCTTCCGCTCGTGAGCCGTGATTTATGAAGCTCGAGTCTCCTGCGCTTCGAAAATCCAGTCCTCTGGACGAACTCTTCGTTTCTCTTCGAATTCTTATCGTTTTTACGGAGAGAATTGTATCGTATTTTATTCTCTGAGAGTAATGCATTACTAGTTAATAAAATTATGAGGAAAGCATTTTACAATGTCACCAGTGTCATATGAGTCAGTTCCTTTCGTTCTCACCAACCTTCGACCCCTTAACTTTTTCTGCAACAGACATTTTTATCCAGTGTACTAAAACTGAGCTGGAACGACTTCAATGCATTTGGAATGATGGCACGAGGTGAACAGTCAATCCAGTCTATCTAAAATAAGACCGTGGCATGCAGTCTTCGCAATAATTGGTGACAAGTGTAGGATAGAGTACCGCCGGCTCGAGTGTGGTAAAGTCTCGTGAGGCCATTCGTACCACACGCGAGCGAGATAGATGCGCGCACGCATGCAATCGTGGATGCATCCCAAGGATCCAAAGTAATAAATTTCATGGAGTAAAAAAGTTTGGCTCAGTTACGAGAGCGAGATTGATGGAGGAACGCGTGAGGTGAGAGCGCTGTGTTATAAGTGCTCTTACCTTTTGCTCTTTCCATCTTTCTCTCTCCCTTTCTCTGACTGACAGTGATTATCCAACCACCAGAAAAAGCGCCACCCGAGAAGTTGACTTTGTCACATCGATCCGACTTAACCAAAGCCATTTTTTCACGCATTTAGCTTATTTTCATTAGTAAATGTCTCCTTTGCGAATGACTAAACTATATTTTATTTCAGATTGCGTTAAGTGGCCAAATAGTATTATTCAAGCTCAGATAAACATTCTCATTCACATGATTCCCAGCTTGTCCATATTTACGAAGAGATGACGACGAGACATCTACAGGCCAATGTTGTAAATTATGCCATAACGAGATTCTTGAAATTGGATCGATGGATCAATAAACATCGAAATTTTGGATAAGCTATTATATTTTGTCGGTGTACATGGGTCGTATGGTATTTCCAGAAATTGTATAAACTACGCTGTGCTTGCATTGTACCCACCTCGGGGTGGGTCGCCTGTGGTGCGCAACCTTGTATACTCAAATGTATGACCGAAAGAATAATCCCAGGGGTTTGTTTTGTATTTTCCATTTCGCGATTAATATTCTACTCTATTCTATTACATCACCATACCCAGTTTTGGGAGCCCCGGAATTTATCTGCTTACCCATCCAATTTTTCTTTCTAACTTTGAACAATGAAGTGATTTAACAACTGTTTAGAGTAGCTCGAAACTCATCTCATTATAGGAAACAACCGGATAGTTTCAAGCGACCCAAACTTTGTTTACCCAAGCGTGCCCAAACCCTTTGGCTATTCAAACGCCAAGCGTGGTTTACCATCCGAGAGGATCACCCCCGAAGATTAATTTAGTTGACCTCCTTCCTAGAATAGATTGATGTTAGGATTTACTATCCCTACTCAACGGAACACCAGGCTGTTCTCTCGCTCTCGGCCTCTATTTACCGACGGGCTCATCGGCCCGAGTCATGTGCTTCTCTCACCCTGAGTTATATTTTGCACGCGTCTCGCCGTCTACCCATTTACCTCGAACCACAATCTCACCCACATCAAGTCTAATTACGATGATAAGTAAAGTCGCGGCAAACCCGATCTTATATATGCACTAACGTAGTACCCGGTAATGGTTCCAGTTAAGAACCATTAGACAAAAACATGCAGCGCTGTACAGCATAATAATGAGAGTATGTTTACTTAAGTCTTCCATCAGGATTTTTGAAACTCTTCTGATGTGCTCTTAATGAAAAACTTGAGCCCCCAAAAAAATCGTGCAATTTTTATGAAAATTTCCGTCGCAATGAACAAGTTTTTTTTACTAACTATTAATTTTTTTATTTGAGCAATGTTTTCTCAATACAAATTTCATGTTGATTTTTCATTTCAAAAACAGCGCGGAATGTATTACGGTATGAGGCGATTGCCACGTGACATTTTTGTGACCATTTTTTTCTCAAGAAACCCAATTTAATAGGAATTATTTACTTTTTCTATTTGAGCATTTAGAGATAAAAATAACAATATTGTCTTAAAGTAGAAACAAGGCTGTTTGAAAGGCATTCCTCATTAATAATGTATTCTAATGTCAATTAAATCGGTTAGCAGCCCCTGTCGGGGTAACTTGAGAGACCATTCAAACCTGAGTTACCCAAGCAATGCCATTAAAACGTTGCATACAGTGAGACAGGGAAGCTATAGAACATGTGTAAAGTTTGACCATTCTGAGGTCGAAAGACGGAGTCTCATAAGTTAGCGATAATTCTGCCTCGTTGGGATCTCGATGCTTCATCCACCTTTAAGGAGTTGTCTATCGGGGTCGCATATTCACGTTCCCGCTGAATGAAAATACTGTGGAGTGGTGGCCTTGGAAGAGCCACTAGAGGGATTGCAGCCTATCTACACCCACTATATATACCGACCGCTATAAAGCTTTGACTAATCGGTGCTACGTTATTTCACATGCAACTTACCAACCGCTGCGCGAGACTCCTAAATCGCTCAGGTGCGCAAAAAATGGCACCCCCACGTCATCCTTACAAAAAGAGAATAAAATATTTGAGATATACAATGCTTTTGTGGAAAGAATAGTGTGCCCGATACTCGGCAGACAAGCACATATATTTATCCATACATGTGTACGTTATATTCTTTTACGTACGATGACCTTTGCACAGTATGGCTCCCAAGTTACGAAGAGTGGAAGAAAAAAAAATGCTGGTAAGAGAATAAAAAAAATGTTTCGCGGACCGTGCGAGCATAAAAATTTGCCAAAACTATTTACGGAACACTTCATCCTGCGAGGAGAGCTGGTCCGTATTTATTTGATGGTTTTTAACGAGGAGTCGATCGAGCGAGGAAAAGGACGAAGCGAGCGAGAAAGAGCGCAGGAGCATGCACTACACGTTTATAGATATCGCGTGTCATTTTTCGGAGAGCGAGCTACACACTCGGCACATACCATATATAATACAACCGTGTAGCGTGAACTGGTCGATGAGATGAAGGAGACGCGCGCGCGGGAAGAATGAGGTAGGAATGGAATGAGGCAAGGCCCGGTCAGACGTGCGAGGTACTTCGGCCACGCCAAAAGTATTTGCTTACGACGGTCTTAAATCAATATTAACTAGGGCCGGACCAATAATATACAGCTGTCTAGCGGCAGCCGCGCCACGATGGAAATGGAAAGAGAGAAGGAGAGAAAATGAACGAGAGAAAAGGCCGAGAAAGAGGAAGAGAGTGAGAAGGAGAAGAGGACGAATGCATGCATGTACGCCGCCGGCGAGAAGGCAACTAACATTCTTGATTTTATGGGCCCCTAGTTCCATTGTATTCTTCTCTTTGGTTTTACTTTATTATACCGGGTCTCTTGGTTTGACCGTATAACCAGTTGTGCGCCTACCAATCAAACTTCAAACCTATCTCAACCACATTGGAGTATGCATCGTCCACTCTCGTCACGAGGTGTTCCTCTGTTTATTTAATTATCCATTTTATCGGCACTTGGTCGACTCTACCAACAGTGCATTAACCACTTTTCGATTGCAATGTCCGGGACAAGTATACTCCCGTACTTTTATTTCATTTTATTCGTTAGATGACTAATTTTCCACGCGTTGTAACCCTGCCTACAAAAATTTCCTCCGTTAACAGACTAAACTACATCAGTTCTAACCAATCAACATAGTCAAGCATAAAAATTAACAAAAAAAAAAGTTACATCAACTTTAGAGGCAACGATATTTCATGTGTTCCTGGTTCTATACAATCTCATATAAATGCATCCCTGTTGTATAAGAAGTAGTCTCCATAAGATGTAACCGTTTGGTTTCTATCTATCCGACCCCGGTGACCATCCTCTTATATATTGAATTTCCAGTGCCTTCCGGCTGGGGCAGCAGTTGAAATTCAATCAGATCCGTTCCTTGGGAAGGTTCTGCTTTCGAACCTTGAAGATTGCGCTGTCATGAACAAAATTCGTACCATACCCGCCGGCAACAAAGCGCTTGCTGCTGTCGGTTGGTAGTGCTTGGCGATGTTTCTTTCGAGCGTACCTAAAGTCCCAAGAGAGAATTGCATTTCTAGTCTATTTTCGTCTGTACTTGTCGTTCTATGTCCTTTCAGTCGCAAACAGAAACGAGGTCTTTTATTTTTCACGGTGGTCTTTACTCAGATAATACGCGTATTTGATATCTCGATTGAAGCGTTAATACGCTTCAATCAAACACATTTTTGCTTAGCATTTCCATCATTGGTCAAGAAGGGAAGAGAAGCGAGGTAACACCTACAAATTCTGTTCTATCCGAGGCTTCCAATTAGTATTCAAAGATCGCATTGGTAGAAAGGGTGGGTTTCTCCTCCCACATTGCTCGTAATGGTATTGAACGTAGTCTCCGAGTCGGAAGTATCAGCTCGTGTAGAATGATCCCGCACGAAACGGCGTATAATTGAGCGTAAAATCGAGTTTAGGATCGCGATATAAATTGGCTCGTGCTACACGCTGTGGTGATGGTCGCTCGCCTGGGGTCCTTGCATCTTTTCCTCTTCGCATGCCATGAACAGCAAGGAAACCGCCCAGTGGAACGAGAATGTTCGTGATTCGGATGCTGAAACAGGCGTGAGTGAATGAGCGGGACTTCAGTTGAAACGGAAGTGTCACAGGGTGATAATATTTCAGAGGCAATCCCTCGCTATGTCGGTTTCTATTTTGCTTACTCCAACGACGGGAGTCCCCTCATCTTGATCAGCAAACTTTTCGTAGCCTATTACTGTCGTTTGACAAATCTAATTTCTTCGTCTGTGGTTGTACTTTTCGACGTCGTAGTAAATTAAATTTCAGTATAAAAAGGAGGAATAGCAGCAAAGTGGGAAGCAGACTGAAAGGAAATAAAATATTCGCAATATTCCGCACTGTACGTTGGAGTGACAACAATCATTAGGTTATGATCGTACATGACTTCTTCTTCTTCTTAACGACCATCATTGATTTCCTTAACCCAAACAAACCCCCTGCCACTCGTTGAGGTATTCGTAGGGTGACCATGGTTTTCGCGGTGCCAGCGTTTTATGATTATCATACCTCGCATAATTTTATTTCACTCATGAGAAACTCTTCGTTGGCTTTCCACGAACATTCGCTCTCTCCGATAAAAATCTACTTGCAAGCTTAATCAGTCCGAATGGTCCAATACTTTTGACCCAGTTTTGTTTTATAAAACGAGAGTGAATTTAAATTTACCCGAGAGAATTCTGAAGGAGGGTGAATAGACAAAACTTCGTTCTTGGAAAAGGTTATGGGAATTCCGAGAAACCGAGTACTCTTGGGTGATATAAAATTCGATGTGATGCTGCGGGATTGAAACTATATGTATTTTACCTATAAAAGTCACTTTTCATCAGATATACAAGGAATCTATCGTACACTTACTAATAATAATGATAGTGTTTCACGTATCACGTATTTGTATCTATTCAGTGATCGGATTGTACGAATTACGTGAATAATAACAAGAATATCAATGATGCTTCTTCCAGGAAGTATCAATTATCGAAACAAAGGTGGAGAATTTTCAAAAAAATTCATAATTCGTGAAGAACTGTAAGAGCTATATACCTATACACATCCATTTTAGAGGCATCGATGCAACAGCATGGGTAGAACTTCGAGAAAGCGAATTGCGGCGTCGGGATTGCTCGAGGCAGTTTTCTCTATTTTCTCAGCGAGATTTTAATAGTGATATCGCGCATTCTTCCCGTCCAAATACATACCATTTGATTTAACAACGTTGAGTAAAATAACACGAGGCAAAACGTACATTTCGTTTTATCAAAGCTGCTAACAATGCAAAAACGAATAATTTGAAAATAAATAATGGCTTTACTCTGGAGTGTCCTTAAATAATACATTGACCAGGAATCAATGGGACGGAATATAACTATAATGTTAGATCAAAGGAGAAATCCACGGGGGTGAGGATCTAATGGTGCCATTACCTTGGTAGTAGATTGTTGTCGCACACGATAATAATTTTATTCATAATTACAGAGATAATGTACGGTTCGTTTATGAGAACACAGAGCAAGTTCAAGAGAGCCGTGTGTTCGCGTATGCTCGTGGGTATATATGTATGTGTAATTTTTTGGTGGGTTAGCGAAGGTGGAGTCGTGTCGAGGATCTGCGAGAAAACGCAATGGACGCCTCTGCGAAAAAGGCCGTGGCGTAAATTGAAAGAGGGCATGGCTGTCTTGTTGTGTTTAAAAAGGCAATTTGCGGGCTTGAGATACGACCTATATATTATGAGAACAGTGGTAGTGGTGGTAGATAGCCGGCTCGATAGGGAGAGTCCTCCCTGCTTTACCTCAGCTACAGCAAGGCTCAGCAATCCAGCTAACTGGGGGTCTTCCTTCCTACCAGCATTCGCCTCATCGGCCCGTTTCAGACTGCCCCACCATCCCGTCATACCGCTATAACACTACCATCAACAGTACCAGAATACTGTGCGAATACGAGATCCCGATGTAGCTCTTCTCGACCCTGAAAGATCCCCCTCTCCACATGGGCACACTGCAAATGCATTTCTTGTGTAGCTCCCTGCTCGTTTGCGGAGAAACGATTTATTCTACCGGCACTACGTATTCAAATATTTTCTTACCTGTTTCTTTCTCGTTTCTCCTTGTTTCGTCTAATCCATTTAACCTGTCGCGGCGATCGGCGCAATTGCGAAACCCAGCAATACTTCTGCGGCATATTCGACAATTATCGTTACGGCGAACGATGCCGCTCGCCACTCGAAGCTTGTAAGCCTGTTTGTATCGTCACAATGTATTCACTTTATATACACCCGCATTACTCCCTTCTCCCAATCCCTATCACCCGTGTTCACCTGGTATCGTTTTATACCACTCTCGACATCTGTGCTCATGTTCTTCTTCTTTTGAGGCTTGCAGACCAATTTGGCTGCCCTAATTAAATATGGCTGCCGCAACATTGTAGAATCCAAGATCATTTATTGAAGATGTTCTTATGGTTTTGGGGAATGTAATGCGCATTTAATTTTTTCCCCAATGTGATTGGAAAGTGAAATGTGAACGGCCCCTGCAATATGCTAACCCGTTCAGCACCGATGCACGTTACAAAGTATCTTTCTTGATGTCCTCGTTGGTTTGAACTCTTCCTTATTCCCCGCCGCACAAGCCGTTCTTTCTACCGATGAGTGAGCAGGAAACTGTAAGTTATCCATTGAACGATCGGAACCAACCAGCCACACTGCTAGAACGGTGTCTGGTAGAAAAAAATATATATACAGAAACTGAGAGGTGGGTCCGTTGAACCTCGCGAGAGTTGTAGGCCGCTCGCGGATGTTTCAGTATTTGACTGTTCCCCTAACGTACCGGTGCGCTTTGGTTCGACTCCCGTCGAGCGACAGAACGCCATAAGCAACCAATTTAAATGTAAATTGAAAACCACCGTGGCATACAAATTGTTCGACTCAGCATCAAAATATACTGCGAGTGGAGATCAAACACAAGGAAAGGGTACATTTTGCGATAGGTACGCTACCGCCTGGATCACCCTTTGCTGTACTTCGCGTCCTTTTGGCTGGTCGAAACCTGACCAGCTGAAAGTAAGAACAGGACACAGAAGACCCGGGAGGCCGTCAATTTCGAAAAGTTTCATACGACCCCCTATGAATGTACTCTCCGAATTAGTTTCCAATCTCTGTTCAATCTGTATTATCGAACCCTTAAAGTTTCCTAACTAAGTAATATTTCATCGACAATACATAATAAGAATGGAATGGGCTTTCAAACACAACGCCCGCTTCGGTAACGCTCAAACGCCCATTTGAATTGCATTCCTATGTTCTCCTTTTTTCAACAAAAATGATTGAATTTTTTTTTAGATATTAGTTAGGAGGCTCCCTTTTTTCGTGAACAAAATAGTTATAAAAATATCGATAGCAAAGCCTAGTATTCAATGATAGAAACGTTGTAACGAAGTTAGTCCGAATGAGGCACACGTATATCACTCCTGTGGCCTCGAGCAAAACAGCCAATTGAAATAAATTGCGAAAAACGAAGTGCTGACGTGCGTAAACGCAAAGGGTGTTGTTAACGTCATTTTAATTGGCTGGTGTCGCTCGGCTATGCGCATACGATGGGCGTTAACAAAATGATGGGGATGTCATGGCCTAAACAAGCAACCGAGGATGATTGAAGAGAGTGAGAGAGGAAGATATAGGGTGTCCAGTATGGGTGTGAAAATTCCGGTGAACCACCCTTCACTTTTCGAACCCGTCGACCCTCTCGTATCCGTCTCATCCGAAATTATTTCAGACTCAGCACACTGTCAAGCGTTATCGTCCGAAGTAGCCGAGCAGCTTGTGATGTTGAACTCGCGCGGCACTCTCGCACAAAGAGGAAGTTGTATATTTCGCTTTATTCCGGTACTGTCGAAACTCTGGCCACGGCTAATCGAATAAACCGAAAACGGATATAGATACGTCTGTTCGTAGTGTACTAACTTATAACATTTTTGGCATAAGTTTCGTCCATGTATTTTATTTTTAATCTTTTCTTTTGCTATAACCCAGGATCTCAAATGTGGAATTTACGAAGCGTCAAATATTTCGTGCCCACGGGTTTTACATAACGCTGTGAAGTTCGTATGAACGTAGGGCTTCCATTTCCGAGTCTGAATTTGCTGCAACCACGTAACGTGTTCGCTCAAAGGCACCGATACCCATTACCAAATGTGCTAATTTGAATTACGATACACTTTCAACCTGACATATTGTGCGTATAAATTTTAATCAACGAAATGAGTTTCCACCGACTCCCAGCAGAATTTGCCTGGTAGCGTCGAGCAGCCGCTATCAACATAATTAGCTGCTGAGCAGTGATGCATGCCCATAATTATTACGATATAACCCCACCATCACGGAACGCGGAAACGAAGTAAAAGCTCGCCTTGCGAGTTGTAAAAAAGAAAATGAAAACGAAGAATAAAAAACGATATAGATAATCTTATGCTTCAGAACAGATGAAAGAATTTATTCTTAATAACCCAGAGAAACACTGAAATGCCTCACAATTAGTTACTCTCTTTGGCTGGCTGTCAGAACCGCGATTTTATTCTTCGTGTGTTGAATCCTATTTCCAATTTTGCCATTTGACCTTAATTCTATGTATAAACTTTTCATCGCGATATTTTGAGTTTTTGTGAAAACTCGAACTCTTTCCGCCCATTAAGGTAGTATCAGCGATAGACGAATTTAAAGATTAATTGTTTAAAATTCGTTTGGCCCTTCTTAACAGTCATACTCAACTGTGGGTAAAATTTGAGAAGGTTTGACCGTCTAGAAATCGTGATATTTGTTGTAAAAAATCGTATTTTTTCGTAA